>OX608073.1:214173127-214360627 GCA_951509635.1 Eupeodes luniger
AAGTTTGGAAAAGATAAAAATAAAAAAGAAAACAATCATGGTAATTGGTTGTCCTCGTCAAGACGAATCAAATAAAACCGAATTATTAAATCCAAGCTGAATTATGAAAGTACCATTCTACCTCAATCAAATGTATCTATCTATTATGGATGAAGCTGAACAAAAAGGATTTAAAAGACCCCAACAAGTTTTCTAAACAAGTCGGAAATAAACTAAACAATGTTATGAAATTTCTATTCAAATAAAAAGTACAACAACAAGTTTCAATAATTTTTTTTTATTTCATAATTTTGAACAAAATTGTTTGAATGACAACATTGTCTTTTAAATCCATATGGCAAAGAGCTATGGTCTTCAAGAAAACGACGTTTTTCCGATTTGGCTTTGTAGGTTTTAACTTCTGGTATGGTAAGTACTTGATGGTTTCTTGTCCGACGAATATTATTGGATTTAATAATAATGCTTTCACTATCTGAGGAAGAACACGAATTTAAAACAGTGTCTTTAATGGAATCAAAGTTGATTTTTTGCGATGATTCATGATTGAGAAAAATCCCCTTCACTTTGCAGACAGCGTGTTCCATCTTGTCTTTTGTACTGAATACTTTAAATGCATAATTTTTAGGACCTCCGCTGACGAATTCTGTTACATAACTTCCGATTCCATACACTTCTAATTCGTCAGTCATATCACCAATAAATTGACCAGTAGGAGGTTAAAATTCTCCCTGACGACTTACATATATTACCGAATCGGTATCGTAATATAGAACTCTTTCATTTAACCTCTCCAAGGGCTCTTAGAAATTAGGCCCCAGGAAATAAGGCCCCAAAGAATAAAATGAAATAAAGCCCCAACAATTGGGTGATTTTTCATAATGAAATAAAGCCCCATTTTTAATGTGGAAATAAAGCCCCAACAAAATGAAAAAAGGCCCCAAGAAATAAATGAAATAAAGCCCCAATATTTTGTTTCCTAGTGTTTTTATTTTTAGAAATGAAATAACACCCCAAACTCATACAAATACTTGCATAGTGTCCTGCACAGCCTGTCTGCAGCAAGGGCATTTAAAGCTGTTTTCATTATTTGCAATCGATTCTGCTTGTAATTTCAAACTACAAATTGAACATGTTTTTAAATGTTTGCATGGCAAAAACACTATATTGCTTCTTTGATCTTTGCAAATGACGCAAACACTGTCCTCAGGAATCGGTACTTGTTCTTCGTTTGTTTCACCATCAGCGAGTAACAGAATAGCTGAAAAAAAATCGCGCGATTTTGTCAGCTTGATGGTTTTCAATATAAGGATCGTGTTGAAAACCATCAGCGAGTAACAGAATAGCTGACAAAATCGCGCGATTTTTTTCAGCTATTCTGTTACTTACTGATGCTTTTCAACACGATCCTTATATTTAAAAGCATCAGTAAGTAACAGAATAGCTGAAAAAAATCGCGCGATTTTGCTTTTCAATATAAGGATCGTGTTGAAAACCATCAGCGAGTAACAGAATAGCTTTAACGAGTTGCGTTATATCCAGGAAAATCTGGCCCGCCTATAACAAACCAAAATCAATCAATTTAATTTCCAAACCAAGGCATGACATAGCCAGGATTGTCGCTACCTGCACAGGGCATTGGCCTGTAGGGGAGCATGCGGCAAAATTGGGTATACCACATAACTCTTTCTGCCGTAGCTGTGAGAACCGGGATGAAAAAGAAACAGTCCCACACTTTCTATGCCATTGTCCGGCCCTGGCCAGGAAAAGAGCACTCCACTTGGGTAAGGAATTCTTCAACGGTATTGAGGAACTCTCAGAATTCAAGATCAAAGATTTGATCTCATACCTAAACAGCACAAAGTGGCTTTAATCCCCTCCCCCCTTATTTCTCCATCACTAAATGGACTGCACGTGCGGAACGTGCACCATCAATAGCCCATTTTCAAATCGATTCAGGATCTCACGAGGTATGGTATCAAAACGGCGCACTCAGCGCTAATTGTGTCCTGCGCGAAGCAGGACAGCCATTTCTACCTACCTACCTAACAGAATAGCTGAAAAAAATCACGCGATTTTGCTAATCCGTTAAACACTTGGAAGGGTTTAAATCAAAAATATGATTTTTTATGTATAGCTCTGGGTCCTCGATTAGCGGATTACACTTTTTATACTTTTTGTGAAAACAAAGTTGTTTTGGCAATTTTAAGTAAATTATGCAAAATGAAATAAGGCCCCAAATTGTTTTTCAAAATAAAATGAAATTAAGCCCCAAATTTAATATTTAATTTAAAAAAAATGAAATAAGGCCCAAAAAATGAAATAGCACCCCAAAATTAGAGAATTTTCATTGTTGTTGTTTTATAAGCCTTTTTTGGGCCTTATTTCATTTTTTCTTTTGGGCTTATTTCCTGGGGCCTAATTTCTAGGAGCCCTCTCCAAGTAGCTATACAGTTTAAGGATTCGATTGCTTCTTCTTTCATCTCGAAGTTAACGACAACGTTTTCTTCATTTGCAGGAAGAATGTGTAGTATCTACTTCAATTGACGGAACCGTAAGCAGATGAAATAAAGTTGAAGGGTTATTCAGAACGATAGTTTGAAGTTGATTTTCACGTTGTCCAAATTTCCCCCAAAACGAATTCAAGATCAGCTTTGCAAGTGACCTCTTTCCTGGATTGACACATATTTCTGCAAATTCCAACTGAATATTTTCTTTTTCAAGAAAATCAGAAATATATTTTTCTTTTTCTTGTTGAGATGAACATTCAGCTGGCCATCCAGATGCTTCTTGCTTGATTTCTAAAAACTTGTTCATCATAGATGTAAACAGACCGGCATCAGGATTTCTGCCTGGGTTATATTGGACTACATTATATTCCCAAATTTCAAAAATGGAAAGTATAATGTAGCCTTTTTCAACGGCTTTTATGACCTCGTCAGTTATCCAAGTCCCAACCATTGCTCTTTGCTCATCAGTATGAGTTCACAATTGTTCATTGTTTTTTCATCACTGCAACTTCTACACAATGAAAACATGAGCTTGTCATTTTGTTTCATTGGTAATACCGGATGCAACAGATTTTCTGGAGGTAAAATTTTGCACTTAATGAGTCCATTAACTCCCTCCAATTTCGTTGTTGCACAGATTGCATCGCCAGTAGTGTGGATTTTAGGGTGGCCAATGGGAAATTTTCCGTTCTTACAAACCCAAGGGTATAGAGAACATACATCTATGTATTTGATTTCTTCACCTTTTTTACATTTGTAGAAACTGACAGTGTTTCCGGTTCGTCCACCATAAAAAGCATCGCGGGGGTTAGGGGGGGAACTTTGAATCAGTGGATGCATATTTAAAAAATTTAATTGATCTCTACCAAATGATTTCAGACGAGCTTGAAAAACACAAGACCACATTTCAATTACCTCGTAGTTGAAATTTCTCAATCTTTCAGTTTTAGCAATGGTTCTTTCATACCTCTGATTTAATGTATCATTTTCGTTTTCGTGTAGTGGTTCATCCCGTTTGTGCTTCAAACAGATAGGGTGACCATGGTAATAGCATCCATGGAATTCAAAAATCTGTTTAATTTTTTCACAAAAACCATCAACTTTTACACCGTGTATAACTACCTCTTTGCCTCTATACGAATGTTGGATAGTTATGTTCCTTTGCTGTTCTTCCCAAATCATCCACTTGATAGCTTCTGTTGACTGGTTGTCAATGCATCTGTATCCTTTTTTAGGTATTAACCCGATGGTGTTTGGCTTAAGAAAGTTACTTCTATATAAAAGATTGCAAATGGTTCAACGTTACATTGGGTAAGAAATAATTTTCTAAATTGCAAGCAAGCCCCCGTCAGGCTTAGTACTGTTTTCTCTAAGACATAATTTAAAATGAACTGATGATCGTAGGCTTGACCATTGTGGGCAATCACAACCACATTTTTAAATTTTTTTCCGAATTTCAAGTATATATTGAACAAATTTAGGTACAACGTCTTCTCCTTGTAGAACGTTCAATGACAATTTACAATATTTACAGAAATGCAAATCAGGATACTCCACACAATGACTACATTTGGTTTGAAACACGCATAAATTTGGTTCATGTTTTGTTATAAAAGCTTTGTTTGTTGTTGTTGCTTCATCTCCGTCATTCCAAATTTTGTCTCCAATTACTTTTTCTTGGCGACTTTCTAGATCATAAAATACATACAAGAAATTTTTCAAATCAGATAGATAGATTTTTATTTTCGGTATTTAGATATACATTTGGTAAGCTACCGCACAGTTTACACACAGAGATTTGATATGCTATATTAATATCTTTCTACTGAATAAGTATTTTAATTTAAATAAAGTTTACAAAAAAATAAAGAACTTACTTTGAAGGAAAGTACAAATAAAACCTTCAATACAAAATAAGAAAAAAAAAAAAAAAAAAATCAGGTACATTTGGACTCGAATTAATAATTCAACTTCAAAACTATAGTAATAAAGAAGGTTAGTACGAATTGGGTTAGTGAATAATAATAATAAATTAATTTATAAATGTATATTAGTACTTTGTTAGTAAATAGATGAATAAATATACATAAATGTATGAGATATATAATTAAATAAATACAATAGTTAATTAATAAGAAAAAGAAATGAGTAAATAACTAAATAAATAAACAAATAATATGTATATAAATAAATAAATAAATAAACGTATAAATATGAACGAGATACATGAATGAATCAACATATGAATAAATATGTAAAGAAAAGAAAAATAGATAGTTACAACAATAAATAAGTAAATAAATAAATAAATAAATAAATAAATAAATAAATAAATAAATAAATAAATAAATAAATAAATCAATAAATAAATAAATAAATAAAAAAAATAAATAAATAAGTACACGTAAACATGTAAACATATAAGGATCTTATAAAAACAAGTAGATAACATCAAAAATATGGTTAAGAAAACAATTGATTAATTAATGGATTGTCAGGAATTTCACAATTTCGCAAAAATGAATTATTAAGTTTAACTATTCTTTCAGAGATCATTTCAACATTTGCTCTTGCATGTAAGTCCAGTGTAGAATGGTATCGAGAAAGATTAAGCATCATTTTAAGTAACTTGTTCTGAGAAATTTGAAGTTTTTTAAGATGACATTTGGAACAATTTCCCCACACTTGGCATCCATAGAGAAGGATTGCTTGGAATATTACCTTGTGAATTATTATTTTGTTAGTGTTGTTTAGACATGACTTTCTATTTATGAATGGATATAGCATATTGATTGCTATGCTTATTTTGCGCAGTGTTTGAACAATATGTTCCTTAAATGTAAGTTTTTGGTCTAGATAAACCCCTAAATATTTCACACTCGAGTCCCATTTGACATTAACACCATTAACAATAATCTGATTACTGGGGAGATAGCAAGACTTTCTTTTTCGGCTGAAAAAGATAGCTTGTAATTTCTCAGCATTCAGCTTAATTTTCCACTTTTGATAATAATGCATCATCAGTTCAAGTGCATGTTGTAAATTTGTCTCAATGTTGAGACTAAATTCATGCGATGAAAAGATGCCAGTATCATCAGCGAATATGGCTATTTCACATTCTTGCAGTTTGGGAATATCAGATGTGTAGATGTTGTATAAAAAAGGACCCAATACTGATCCTTGCGGAACACCTGCATTAACATTATAAGAAATTGAAGGACAATTATTAACATAAACACTAAAACAACGGTTAGAGAGAAAACTTTGAATAATTTTGACCAGATACATGGAAAAGCCAAAATGTACCATCTTGTGGAAAATCCCATCATGCCACACTGAGTCAAAAGCCTTTTCTATATCTAGTAAAACAAGGCCAGTTGATTTACCTAGAGAACGATTTTTCTTGATATGTTCACATACTCTTAAAATTTGATGAGAAGTGCTGTGATGCATCCTAAATCCAAATTGTTCATTTGGAAAAATATGCAAGTTTTCAACGATTTGCAAAATTTTACATTTAACAATTTTTTCCAATATTTTACTTAGACAACTAAGCAAACTAATCGGTCGATAGCTAGTAGGAAGTTTTGCAGGTTTTCCAGGTTTTGGAATTGGTATGACTTTTGCGTTTTTCCATGTCATTGGGAAATACTGCATTTTAAGGCATGCATTTATCAAAAAGGTAAGGTATATAAGGCCTGCTTTAGGTAGATTTTTTATGTAAATATTTGTTATTTTGTCTAGTCCATCAGATTTCCTAGATTTAAGGTTGGAAACTACATGTTCCACATCCTGCCTATTTACAAACTGATCCCTAGGAGTATCGATGTTTTGTGAGTTTATAATGCTCAATGTTTGACTCACAAGATTTTGAGTTATGACATCACTAAGGTGTTGTGACACGGTATGATTGTTCAGAAATGATGAGGCCAATAAATTAGCTTTATTTGAGTCTTGATAAACCACTTCGTTTCCATTTTCCATATTTGGAATTCGTCTATTTTTGTTTTTTATAATTTTGACTATATTCCAAAAAGGTTTTTCATTTTTTTCCAATTTACTTAATTTATCGTTCCAATTTCTATTTCTGTGTTTAACAATTTCTTCATTAATCTTTTTTTTATATAATTTAGTTTGATCACGATATTCTGGTAATCGATAACGTTGCCATTGCCTGTTAAAGTAATTTCTCTGACGTATTAATTCCAGAATGTGTTCAGGCATTTTAGCAAAGAAAGGTTTTTTAGACTTTTTTGGTATAACTGATTGTACCGTGTCAAGAATTTGATTAGAGAAAGTATTGACATGCATATCAATATCTTCTCTACAGCACACTCTATCTAAATCTGTAGAGACTGTTCTAAGTTTCGATTTAATTTCTGATCTAAAACGGCACCAATTAGCATTTTTAAGATTCAAAAAGTATTCTTCTCTTTGCTCAACCAATTCATTCATCTTGCATAGAACTGGAATGTGATCAGAACTTAAATCATTGATTGTCTCAGGCTGATTAAAAAACGAAGGTGTATTTGTTATGAATAAATCCAGAACAGATGGACTTCCCCTTGACCCAGACGGAAAATAGGTTGGACTAAACGGAAACAACATGGAATACGGATACAAGCACGACATACTCACAAGAACATTACCCCACGAGTTTGCACGAACACAACCCCAGTCCCTATGCCTACAATTTAGGTCACCTCCAATTATATAATTATCATTTCTTATTAATAATTTTCTAAGATCTCTCTTAAAATACATTCTTTTTTCTTCATTAGAGTTTTTACCAGGAAAATATACACAGAACATTTTTAACGTTGAATGATTCCTCAATCTTACCTCGATTCCAACATTTTCTATTAAACGAGTCCTCACAACGGGCAAGAGAAAATGTTGAATTGATTTTTTAATTAAAATTGCTACACCTCCACCTTTTTGACCTATTCGATCTACGCGGTAGCATTTATAATTTGGGGTGGAAAACACTATATCTGAACTTAACCATGTTTCTGTTACAAAAGCTATATCGATTTTATTGTGGTTCAAAAAATTTAAAAATTCGATTATTTTATTTCTAATGCCTTTGGCATTCCATGTTATAATATTTAAATTATAATCTAGTATATTATTTGTTAATATATTACTTGACATTGGAATATAAAAACTTAGTAGCTAACTGTGCGATAGCTTGAAATTGATCTTGTTTTGTTTTACATACACTTAATTTATTTATCATCTCCATTACCAAAGTATTAAGTTCTTCCATCGAGAATAACTCACCACACGGAGCAGGCGTTTGTTTGTTTTGATGAGCTGCACTTGGTTGTGTATTCACCACAGGTGTTATATTTTCCCATGTATTTTTTATTGTAAGATTGTTGTGCTGTACTTGTCTTCCATGTCGTTGGGGTAAAGGTGGGAAATCAACCATTGATAGATGAGAAGAGTTGAACTTCTGTATGTTGGCGACATTAGTGATCTTTGGCTGATCGTGAGCTTGGGAACGATGACTTGCTTTATTTGAGAGCTTTTGTCTCATTTCCAGATATCTCATTCTAATTGCACATGCGCTGTCAGTCGATTTGTGCTTCTCGCTGCAGTTTGCACATTTAAGAACTTCAGTGTTTGTAAATTCTTCGGCTTTGTGAGAAGCTGCGCATATGGAACAATATGTTCTCACATGGCAATTTTTCTCGCCATGACCAAACAGTTGGCAGTTTCTGCATTGAGTTAAATGATTTTTTTGCTTTCGTTGATATGACCAATTGATTTGTGTGTGAAATATGGATCTAATTTTTTTTAAGTTCATAAAGTTTAATAGAGCCACTTTCAAGAGATACTATGTAGAACGTATCTGTATATTGTTCGTAGTTTTTGGTGATCTTTTTCACTTCTTTGCATATTAGACCAAGATTTATTAGTTCATTTTTTAACACTGTAGTGTCTAATTCATTTAAGCCATATAATATAACTTTAAAAGCTTTTTCACTTTTTAATGCATGTGTGAAATACTGACAGTTGTCTGTCTTTAATTTATCAAGTACTAAATTATATGAATCCATTGATTCACACAATATTTTGATGCCAATTGACATTTTTTTAATAGAATAGTCGGACACACTAATGGTTTTCATCGATGCATGCACATATTCACAAGATTTTTGTAATAGTTTAATGGGAGGAATTTGAACTCTTTTAGATGGTTTGTTTGGCGATTCGGAATCGTCCATTTTTTCGGTTTCTTTTTCATTGTCGGTGTCACTATCCGGCAAGCATTGTAAGGGGCTCCAGTAGTTACCTCTGGAGTCCCTTTTATTCGCATTCATAGCTATTTTTTCCGAAAATTAATGTCCGAGGACATTAAGTTGTCCTCGGAAATAGGTGATCTCGCACGTTTAATAATTTTGAACAAAAAAAAAAATCACGATCAGAGTTAGAGATTGCTTGACAAGACGTCTTGCTTTATCAAAAGCTCCTATTAGGTTTAATGAAACACTTATGGCTGAATCACATACACGCTTCAGCTTCGGCTTCGTCTGCTTTACGTTGAGCTTCGAGGTTGCTTTGAATGACATTTCTATTATTTCATCCCTCCAAAGAGCAAATATTTTGTTTGTTTACATTTTTTTACATCTGTTGAGCTGTCAGACGAAGCAAATGTTCAGAAAATTGAACTAGAGCTTCCGTTTAGAGTCACATTACGTTACATTACGTTCTTTTCCTTACAATTGTCAAACGAAACGTGAGGTCGAAGCTCCATTGTGATAGCATGCATTGAATTCCTATGGCTGAACTCGTAAACGTCAGGCGAAGCCGAAGCTGAAGCGTGTATGTGATTCAGCCATTATGGTCTTCAGGAACATGTACTTTACAGTTCTTGCAAAAGAACTCTCCACAAATATGTTGTCGACTTCCTCCATAGGATTTTAAACAAGCAAGACATCTTTTTATTTGCTCACAGATAGACTGTTTTCCTGACGAGCCGCTCGTTTTGTGGTTGTCATAGCATCCTGTTCCTTTAAAATTTCGATTACAGTCTTGGCAAAGAAGTTTTTTCGGTGTTTCTTCACATTTTAGAGAATACTGGCATTGCGAACATAGACCAAGACAGCCATGATGAACATCTTTCGTGTTAAACGGAGAATGACAAATCTCGCAGTAATAACCACAGCAAAATACGGCGGTTAAGGAAGTTATTACATTTTAATGATTATTGTAATACATTAAATGTATTTTTTTATCACCAATGTCGTTTGAAACCCCTTCGTAAATTATTTTGCGACACTTCGTTTTGTATTTGTAGACTGTTATTTTGTAATTTTTTAAATGAGCTTGAAATGATTTCAACTCATTTATTCCACAGCCTCCTGATGGTATATTGATTTGAGCTTCGTTTAGTAGTTTTATGGCTCTCTCCGTCTGAATTTTCCCCGTGTCTCTTTTTATATTGACTAACTTATCTTCCTTGTCTGCGTATGCCTTCCCAACAACCAAAGCTCGAGGCAGACATAAATTGTATTTGTTTTTAATTACTATTATTCCCTTACGACGGCAACATTCGTCATAGAACGAGTTGAACATAACAGAGGATTTTCTATTATTTCCTTCACCAGCTGGCATCTTTACGGAGGTAACTGACAAGCAAAAATTATCCGAACTCAATGCTCCAGAGTTGCTTTGAAAGATTTTGGCTATCATCTCCCACACATTTTCAAAGCTCAGATCTGCACAGGTTTTGAAATTGATCCAACCACTACCTTTTTCCTCCAAAAGTAACCCCAACCTTATCTATTTCGTTGAGCCCCTCAACGGCAAATCGAAGTATAGCTTCTATTGAGGCTTTAAACCATGAAGTGGGCTCTTCATCTAGCGGAACAGGGTTGACCTTGAATTCAATTTTCCGCCCTTTTAAGTTGAACCTCTTTACTTGGGTCACATGATCACCCAATATTGTAAATTTCTGAAACCAAACCGAAAGGAAAAACGTTGTATTTTTTTTTTTAATTTTTATTTATATTATATATTATTTATCTAAAACAGTTTTTTGAGAATTTAACAGAAGATCACTTTCAAAAAAGAGGGTCGGAACGTTGGTATTTACCTCTTCACTCAAAACGTTCATCTTCTGTTTCCTCTCCTTCTGTTTATGCTGCTGTTGTTGTTGCTGTTGCTGTAGCTGTTGTTGCAGTTGCAGCTGCTGTTCTAGATGCTGCTCTTGATTCAATTGCAACTGCTGTTCCAATTGTTGTTGCTCCTGCTGTTGTTGTTGTTGTTGTTGTTGTTGCTGCTGTTGCTGCTGCTGCTGTTGTTCTTGGTGTTGCTCATCTTGTTGTTTGAGATGGAAGTCAACATCAAAGGACAGCTCTCCATAAGGCCCCATCACCTCAAGGCAACATTTTCCAAGCTGTCCGATGTCTCCATCATCCAGCTGTGCGTTGCACCGTTTTGGGAGGAAAACCTAAATAAAAGAAAAAAAATTGTGGGTAAGGTTTCTACCTAGGAAGATTAAGATTTATTTACCTTATAGTCTTCTAATTCGACCATCATCTGGTCCCCAAATTTGGTGCAAAGTCTTTTTGCACTGGTGATTGGGAAGCGTTTTTTTTGTATAAGTTTACTCAAACTTAAAATTTTCTTCGTTTTTGAAGAAGAATTAGCGTTGCTAACGCTTGCGGCTGATTTTATTTTAGAAATGAACGACATTTTTACGTTTTGAAAGGGAATTGTTAACTAAATTGAAAAACCTCATAACGTTTGCTTTTATAAAAGAAATTTCCTTCTACACATTTGTATCTTTTCTATTCCAACTCCCCAAAGCAGTGCAGCCAATACACATAATGATACCTACTCACTAGGCACAAACAATATAAAACAATTAATTAAAAAAAAACACCACCAAAATCCAAAACCACTTTTCAAAAAAAAAAAAATGCAACAGTTACTCTTATCAGATTTAAATTCAAATTCCTCTTTTGGAAAATCTTTTATTTCTGTTTTCCTCATATTCATGACACCTTTTTTACATTAAAGATCACCCCCGAAAAAGGATCACCAGCTCAGCTCATCCGTGTAATAAAATTAATTCACACCTTTTTACATCAAAGGGCACAATAAAAAAAACACCACCAAAATCCACAACCACTTTTCAAAAAAAAAAGCAACAGTTACTCTTATCAGATTTAAATTCAAATTCCTCTTTTGGAAAATCTTTTATTTCTGTTTTCCTCATATTCATGACACCTTTTTTACATCAAAGATCACCCCCGAAAAAAGGATCACCAGCTCAGCTCATCAGTGTCATAAAATTAATTCACACCTTTTTACATCAAAGATCACCCCCGAAAAAAGGATCACCAGCTCAGCTCATCAGTGTAATAAAATTAATTCGCACCTTTTTACATCAAAGGGCACACCCGCGTAAAAGTCAGTGTAATAAAAGTCATTAATAAAACCCTATTTACTCATTTGCATAATTTGGTTCCCAGTCTGAACCGTCCCATATCCTACTACTAGCATTTAAGAGAAAATTAAAGAACTAAGTACATTTATTACGATTACGAATGCCACGGGCATTCCAACATACGATTTTCATATTCTGTAAATTACTTCCCATTATGAGAGTATAAATATTTTGTTGCTAGCTGTGCAATGACATGAAAGTGTTCTAACTTGGACTTACATTGACCAAGCTTAGTAATCATCTCCATTGTAAGAGAAGCAATCTCTTCTTGAGAAAAGAGATCGTTCTCTTGTGAATTTGTGTTGCTCATCAAAACAAGATCCGTCAATTTCGTTGACTGTTGTTGTTGTTGAGGAAGCTGAGGCTGCAGACTTTGTTAAGTAGAACGTGTTGATGGTGACATCTTCCAATGGTTTTTTGGTGGTGGGAACGAGGGAAAATCATGCATACAAGCACATTACACAAAGAGACTTGCCTGTTTGTGTTATGTGCTTGCTGCCGTGGAGCATGTAAATTGCGTTTTGTTGTTCTAATAGTTCTCTTTTACATCTGAATGTACTCTTTTCGGCTATCACAAGTTTGGGGTCAGTTGAGCGATGGTTCTGCTGGAAATTTGCACACTTGGGAAAAGAATCTTCCGCCACAGTTAGTGATGTGAAAAGTTGTTACTTCTAGGTAATCGTTACTATAGTTACTTTTGAATGATTACTTTGTGATTACTTAAAAAAAAATACGTGAATTAGACACGAAGAGGACTCAATTTCACACATTTTTTTTGAAAACCTCTAACAGGAATATAAATCAATGGTTTTTTGGGTGCGTGTAAGTTTGTTTGTATGTTTGCACGTCCGTACGTTTTGGACACATTTTTTCATTGGCCTCAAGAACCTCAATAATAATTTGTATATCTGAAACTATTACAATATCATTCCTTTTTGATTTATTTACTTTAAGTTACTTTTGGATTTAATTACTTTTAGTTATTTTTGGATTTAAATTTTTAAGATATTTCTGGATTTGATTATCCTTGTTACGGAATACATCTAAATGATATTGAAACTGATTACGATAACGAAATAATTTTATGGAAATGAAATATTTCAAAAGACAGTGGTTGAAGTAGAGTTTCAGGATTTTTGCATACTGTTAATATTTTTTGTATTTATATATACAAAGATAAGGTTTATTAATAATAATACGTCGTCTTTCGTCTTTGGTGGTATACAAATTCACAATACATATAATTTAATTGTGGCCTACAATTTAAGGTCCAAGTGATCAATATTCACTAGTCTACTTATTCACCAAAAACATCATTGCAAAATCTAAACCCGTTAAGTGCCGCTGTAGTCTATCATCTACATTTTTAAATCAAATCGACCAATATTCGCAAAATATATTGCAGTGATGCCGAAAATATATTGGGTCTTGTCTCAAATTCTGAAATAAATTTATTTCATAAGAAATCCGAAAATTCTATTTAATACATTTCAGCTGAATTGAATAAAGTATTGACAACAACCTCAAATTTTGAAAATACTTAAGTTTCTCATATTCCAAAAAAGAAACATTTTTAGTGTTTTGGAAAGTAATACCAGATCATTGTCCAATATGCCTGACTTTAAAACTTTGATTCAGAACTATTCATTCGTCGATTTACATAATTTGGCTATCAAATTGAATTGAAAAGTAATACAAAACTCAATACAAGTTTTTTCTTCTCATCGTTACAACTGGTTCTTAACTATATTAATTCCACTTTTTGAATTCCTGGTTTAATTACGCAGCGCTCATTAATCATATTTCCTTTGGAGTTTTCCATGGGTAAATTCAAATTACCGTCAAAAATTGTTTTTTTTCGTGTCGCGATTGGAACTATTTTTTTAATGTATTAGTGCAACTTCGTGTACGTATTAACGAGTGCGGTAGAGCAAGAGCTGTCAAATGTCCAGCTAAACATTTTTGTATAGCTGCATTAGTATTAGTGCAAAAAAGGGTTAATTTGCCTTAAAATCTAGATCTTATACCAAAAATAAATCAATTTATATTTCCCCATAGAATTCAAAAACGGTAAATTTCTATTTTGATAAATCTAGATCAATAATAAATTGATTTATTTTACGCATAATGATTGCTTGATTAACCGAGCTAGTAGTTTATTTAAACTTCCATTGGCAATATATTGTTTTTAATTTATTATACAACTACTTTACTCACAATTTTTACTTGCGACATATAGGAACTATGTATATGACAAGTTTTGCATTCGTAAAAAATTTCGAACTCGAGATTTTAATCAAACCTGATATTACGATGGTAGAGAAGTAAAAAAAAAGTGCGCCCCGCGATTCCGTCCGGTCTGTCCTGTCTGTCCACACTCCTACAACCTAAACCATTGGGTCGATTGAGTTCAAACTTGGAAGTTAAGGTTTTGAGCAGATTCGCGTTAGGTGTTTTTTCAATTTTTTTTTAGATCAAAATTGACAGTGGCCCCCATAAAATTGTTTTGGTCAAAAAACGAAAATTCGAATTTTCTCAAAAACAAACCCATAGATTTTTTTAAAATTATCTCTAAAATTTAATTTTTTAACTTGGCTTCTTAAAGAAAAACATATTTTTGTATTGCTCCCGAAAGGTAACGCTCATAGAACCGTTATTTTGTTTTTTAACTTTCTCAGCAACTTATGAACCGATTTCAATAATTTTTTTGAACGAGCTCTTATATTGCCTTAACAATATTTGATTATCAAAAGTGCAATTTTTTTTGTTTGGATGTTTAAAAAAATATTCAAAATTCTATATCTCAAAAACGGATCAATATTTTTTTACGAAATTCAAATGTAGAGCGTATATTTACAATCACGATTTTCTAAAAAAAAAATTGAAAAATCAAGGGTTTTTTGATTTATAAAATGGCATTTAATTTTTTGAAGACAAACTTATTTTTTCAGGTAAAATTTTGAATCTTAAAATAGTTTTTTTTAAAATTATTTCAACTGTGCATGAGCCCGAAAGAGCGCATTATTTTGACAAAATTTTAATTACATTCCTATCTTTTATCCAAATTAATGCATTTGGTACATTTTTATGTATTTTTATAACTATAACAATAAATAAATTCCAAGGATGGCCGTGTAGCGTCACTGCATCGGATTAACGAATATGATTTATTTAATCAACGATCTATTTTAAAGTGTCTAAGTATTATCTTGGTACCTTTGTATATACATATGATTTAAAATATTATTCGTTAAGAATAAGGTTGTTTCACATATATTTTACTTGCCTTCGCCTATATAAAAGAATAAATACTTAGTACAAGTTAAAGAAACGGGCCACAAAGAGTATATGTATTTTCTATTAGAATCACTTTTTTAACGTATACCCATATAGGTATTACGAACAACTTCTCCAACTACTGCTTACATGTCACTTCATAACTAAAATCCAAAACGCACAAGAGCCTGACTGTAAACAACACATGAATAGCAATTTCTTGTACCTGTTCGTATGCTTGTTTTTTTTGTGGTAATCGATCTAAAAGACGTTAGATATTTGAAAAAAAAAAATGTTAATTGGGCAAATGAATTGTTTAGAATTTGAGCATGGGCAAGGTTGGTGTTCTTGATTATGGAAGGTGAAAATGTCGGCAAATATAATAGTTTTAGGCAGGGCGGATAGATGGCATTCTTGTAGGGCGGCTTAGTTATCGGTTGAAACGGGTGGAATCGGTTCAGATTTGAATTAACAAGCATATTTAAAGTTCCTTATCATTAATCTTTAAAATAACGATAACTATAGAAAAATTCACAATGAATTCGTTAAGATATGCAAGTGACAGTCGAAATTCTTGTTTTAGTTAGAGGAAAATAGAAAAAAAAATAACATAAACGAAATCATATAGTTGTTAACAATAATAAAAAAAAAAGGGTATGAACAATTGTGGAATTCGAACCGGCCAAGATAAAATGGGAGCCAGCGACAAGACCACTGCACTACACTTAAGTATGGGAGGTTTTGGACAAATTTGAGCTGAACTGACGACAGAAAGTAACAAGTGAAAGAGAAAGAAAATAAGAAATGAAAGAAAAAAAAAATATGAAAGGAAAATAAGAATCGTTAACTAATACGAAGAAAAATAATAGTATGGGTAAATTATTAATTCCCGCCTTTTTCTATTCTTTGGAATTTTAATCAAAAATCCAAATTTCTTTTACATATGTATGTGAAAAATTCGAAAAATGATTTCTAAATTAAAATTGGATTTTTGTAGATTAAATTCTATTTAAAATATGGAAAAAAGTGAGACCGGATCTACTTCCATGATAGAAGTCGAACTTTCGTTAACTTCAAAATAGAATAGAAAGGCCCTGAAAATAGAAAAAGGAGAAAAAGATGGTCAGTTGGTTTCTGGTGCGTGAAATAAGTGGTGCGGTATCATTGTCCGAGAAATTTTGAACGTAGTTCAAATAATATAATATCTAAGTATAGCAAAAAAAAAAATTTCCCAAATTTAATAATAATAATAAAAAACAAAAAAAAAACTTAAATAATTAAGGCATAGACCTAACCACGCCACTAAAAGTCATTCTTCTCGACACGAGAAACCAACGCCTCTTTACCCTACTCCAAACATTATCGTGAGTCACCAAAAGACAAGGGTATTAACATTCATCCATCCAGACGATTGGAATAAGTTTTCATCACCAGGGTCATTTGGCCTAACGTGAAAAGCCCGAGCCCAAGTACAGCACGACTTGAACAGAGCCATCCATACAGCAAAGAACAGGGCTAAAGCACCTAAAATACCGCGTGATCAATAGCCTGAATCAAGCCTTCACAATCTTCATAAACCGCTCGAGACATCAAATCTGTGGTTCCACAGAATTTCGACAACAGAGTCCAACAAGCCATACATTTACCAGATTCACATAACATTCATAATCGCATTCAACTACATGCACTCCATGAGAAAATTCTAACAGCATTAGACCACAACCTCAACAGCAACTTTAAATCGACAGCAAGAACCTACAACATCACTTCAACCACTCACAAGAACATTCTAACAGCAATAGACCAAAACCTCCACAGCATCTTTAAATCGACAGCAAGAACCTACAACATCAAAAACATTCAACAAAGCAGCATCATAAAACAACCATACACATCATCAGCATTTACATGAACAGAAAACAAAACACCATATTATTGTTAATTATAAAAGCTAAGTACCCAATACAATAACAAGAAAAAAAAAAAAAACAAAGAAAGAAAAGAAGGAAAAAAAAAAAATGAAAAGATAAGATAAGATATGAAAACAAAACACAGTTAAGTAAATTAGACCTAATACGATAATCACTAAACAAATCACAAATTATTTGAACTTTAACTAGGTTTTTTTTTTATGATACAGCAATATTTTCGATTTAAAATTTTCATTCAAATTTAAATTTTTTTAAATAGGTAAAATTCTATAAACATCATACGTGATACGAGCAAAGTTGAAAATTGAATGCCAACATCGGAGCGGTGCACCACCTCGACGGCAGAATCATCTTAGATAAAAGCTTATAATTTACGATCAACCAAAAGCTCGGTAAGTCGTTACACTTGATTATATTTGATTGTGAATTTTTAATCGGAATTGCTACATACCTACACAAATACAACCAAAACAAATTTTTAGGAATCAGTTTTCTTTCATTGAATCAAAAAAAAAAAAAATAAAAAAATAAAAAGCATCAAGAAAGTAAAGTTTTGTGAATAATATATTTAAAGCTCACTCTCAGTTGATGGATATAAAATAATTCTCACCGGAACTTTAAGTTTAAATTTTTTAATCAACCCGGAAGAGAAGTTTTATAAAAGTAGGCGACAGAATCCAAGATAGAGATCTTATACCTTTTCAATATAATTGATTCCAATTTATATTTTGGGAAAGTAAATAAATTAAATGATATTTTTTTTATTATTGATTAACCAATCCCAATTAAAGTGTTTGCGAAGTAACAGAAAAAGATTATAAAAGCACAAGAAGTTTAGGTATTTAAAAAAAAAAAAAAAAAATAATAATAAATAAGTAAATAGATAGGAGAGGAGTTTACTTTACTACATTTTAAATATTTTTTTTGTTTTGGAATTAAGCTACGATTATTTTTAAATTTGAAATTATATATTACATACATAATTATATTTTTTCTTATGTATTCTTGAGAAACTCAAAATGAGCTTTTTTGAAGACCGATATTTTAAATTAATTTGTGGACGATGAAACATTTTTGAAGAAAATTTTTTGTTATATTCAAAATATATTTTGTTATTATACGTAATTATATGATATTTTTAACTTTTTCTTTTATACATATCTACTCGAATTACTTTAATAAACCAATTTTATAACGTTTTGTGAAAAGGAAGGTTTTATAATTTTTCGTTTTACGAATGGGTAAAATTTTATTTGGAAATTTAATGGATTGCTAATAATTCAATGAAGGGTGGATGTGGCAAAGCTGAGATCAGTTAACGACAAGATGGTAAGAGGAAAGATGGTGAGCTGATAACAAGCTGATCGTCAACAACTTAGGGAGCTACCGCAAAATTATTTTCCTGGATGCGGTAGCTTATGGACGTGTCACGGGGTGATATGTGGGGGGGTGTACCACAGATGGACAATAACACCTGTCCAACTCACTCTAGGGTTGCTATCTCGACATTATATTTTTTTTTCTTCTCTTCCTTAATTTCGCCATGATCACTTATTATTTTATTATTATTATTATTATTTTTTTTTTTGTTTGAGTTTTAAGGGACGGATTTCGGGTTCCAAGATTTTTTTTTGTTTGAATCATTTCATTTTAAATACCCATTTAAAATTTTTTTCGGCATGTTAAAACGTGACGAGCGTTCATATCTATGATGGGAAGAACCCAACCCAACGACGAGCAAAGCCAAGGCAATGAGCAAGCGTGCCGAGCCGTCATAGATTGAATACCCTTCACTCCTACTATCAGGACGGCCTGCTGTATCCTGTAGACAGTGGTTTGTTCTGGTGGAAAAAAAAGGGGTGGAGGTTTTAGGGGCTCAAAAGGAGACTTTCGTGGATGTGCTCTTTTTAGGAGTTTATTTGAAGGCAATGGCACCTCCCCTTAGGGAGATAATACGAAGTCTTTTTGAGAGTCCTCGACCTACCAGCAGAAGGTTCCGTTACATTTTAAACTTTAACGAAAAAAATAAACTGAACGTAGTAACTCCATGTTTGCGCTGAAAAATTGTAGGAAAGAAGGAATGTTATTGAATTGTAGAAGTGCCTTCTACCTACCAATAACATTCCTTCATTATCATCATAAACATGTCTTTATCTATCTATCTGCATAAAGCTGAGCACGCCAATGAACTATTCTTTATTCGTTTTAGACACCTACCTAGCTACACCACCAATACAATTTAAACATACGTGTTCTTCCTCTTTCTTATCTTCAGATAATTTGTTTTCCATCCTGGTTCTCCTAATATGAAATCAGAATAAAAAAAGGAAAAAGCTTTGAACGAACTAGTTGAATACACAAACAATTGTTTTCGTTAAGTATGCTTACAAGTATTTTTCATTTCCGTGATGAATTGTCCTAGGATGAGTTGTGTCTTGGGATGAATCGCGCCTTTGTATATACAAATGAAATACTTGGAAACTAGCTTACCGACAAAAAATGGTGTGTATTCGATAAGTTCATTCAAATACACAAACCATTTCCCTTAACATAATATTTTCCGAGTTAGTGGAGCGCCTGGGGGTTTTTACCTCGGATTACAGTTACAGTGAATGAATTAATATGATCGATGTGAGAAATTGTTTTTTAAACCATAAATTGCAATGTTTACCCAAAATTTTTTTGTGCATTAAATTTTTTCATTGTTTAAACAAATTCTTATAAAAAATTAATGTTTGACCATATATTTTATACAGGGTGTCCCATAAGTAATGGTCCAAACTGTACATGCTGAATGGTCAAGTCATGACCTACCAGAATTTGGTAACTTGTCTATACCGCATCCTAACGGTTTTCGAGTAACGGTTGTTTTAATAAAATTTTCAAGAACACCTACTTTTAGTCGGTTTTTCAATCACCCTGTCCACAAATGATTTTTGTTTTTACTATATGTTAATATTTTACAATTTTGAATAAACATTTAATATTTTTGCATTTAAAAATTTCAATTTTCGGCACTTATTTGCAAAATATTGATAGTTAAAATCATATTTTTATCAAACTTAATTTTTTATATCGAACTTTAAAACAGTTTTATTTAAAAAAATCATATTACACAATACTGGGTATCGTTTGTATCATTTTGTATTAATTCTAACAGAAACACATTTTTTTCTGTTTATATTTGTTTTTTAAATCGTGACTTATTAAATTGAAATGCTTATAACTTTTGAACCAAAGCTAGCTTTTTGATGTTTTATACTTTTTTGAAAAGCTAAAAAATCAAGCAAGTTTTTGAAAACGATACCCAGTATTGTGTAATATGATTTTTTTAAATAAAACTGTTTTAAAGTTCGATGTAAAAAATTAAGTTTGATAAAAATATGATTTTAACTATTAATATTTTGCAAAATAGTGCCGAAAATTGAAATTTTTAAATGCAAAAATATTAAATGTTTATTCAAAATTGTAAAATATTAACATATAGTAAAAACAAAAATCATTTGTGGACAGGGTGATTGAAAAACCGACTAAAAGTAGGTGTTCTTGAAAATTTTATTAAAACAACCGTTACTCGAAAACCGTTAGGATGCGGTATAGACAAGTTACCAAATTCTGGTAGATCATGACTTGACCATTCAGCATGTACAGTTTGGACCATTACTTATGGGACACCCTGTATAAAATATATGGTCAAACATTATTTTTTTATAAGAATTTGTTTAAACAATGAAAAAATGGAATGCACAAAAAAATTTTGGGTAAACATTGCAATTTATGGTTTAAAAAACAATTTCCCACATCGATCATATTAATTCATTCACTGTAACTGTAATCCGAGGTTTTACAGTTTTGAATGCTCCAGGCACTCCACTAAGTATTTCATATTTTTATTATAATAGAATATTAAGTTTTTTCAACAAATTGTAAATTAATATTCATTAAAATACAATTCGCATAGTCTACGGAAAATTCTCTTTGTTTTGACACTTTATTTGTTAAAATTAGTTCCGCATGAGAGCCGAAAAAGGGAGACATGCTAACGAAATCTATATATATAAAAATTAATTGCTGTTCGTTAGTCTCACTAAAACTCGAGAACGGCTGAACGGATTTATCTTATCTTAGTCTTGAAATGTTTGTGGAGGTCTAGGGAAAGTTTAAAAGGCGAGAAAAATTCGAATAATTTCCGGGTAAACCCTAAAAACAGTCCTTTTCTTTTTCCCATACAATCGTTTTCTAGAGTCAATTTGAACTTTATTGCTATTCAATAAAGTTCATATTAAATTATAATCACTCACTGTTGTCTAAGCAATTTAGGTGTGTTCCTAACGTCAAAGAGTCAATTTGCAATTTATTACCGCTGCATAAAGTTCAAATTCAATCATATCTATGAAAATAGTCTTCGAGTGCGCTTTGGAGGATCTAATGTCGCGTTCCGAAACTAAACAAAAAACGCGACAAAAAATGTAATAAACTATTAGTAGTACTGATTTCCAATTAATTTGGTCGGCTTCGCGAAACTTAATTTTAGCTAACTTCAGTTGTACCTGTATCAGATTATTTTTTTAAGTTTGATAAATCTTAAGTTTTTTCACAAATTAAGTTTCTGAACAAAACCATAACATTTCACATTAGATTTGACAACCAACTAATATGTCAGCTGTGTGCGACTTACCGTGAGGCATGCCAACTATTGCATTTACTTGAGAACGATTCGCACTGGGATGATACGCTCAAGGATTCTGTAATATCTTCATCGCCTCATCAAATTCGTACATTGTTTGCGATTATCATATCGACATGTTTCCCCTCGAATCCAAAAGATTTGTGGGTTAAGTATAGAGATGACATGTCTGAGGATGTTTTGCATCGTGTGCGCCTCCGTGAAACTTTGAATCCTACACTACAAATGACTGAAAAAATTTACAATAAGACATTGATCATGATAGAAGATATGTGTTTATTGATAGCAAATAAAGTAATGTCGTGTTTGGGAATGACAGCACCCAATCGTCATATGCACGATGCATTAAACCACGAGTTGCAAAGGGAACAACAGTACGACATTGAAGCATTGGCCGACACAGTTCGTACAAATGTTCCACAATTAAATCAATAACAAAGAATTGCGTACGACACTTTGATAGAAGCTGTGAACAGTGGATCTGGTGGAATTTATTTCCTTGATGCTCCCGGAGGAACCGGAAAAACGTTCAGATCGCGAAATGATGTTGCTCTAGCGTTGGCTTCATCTGGAATAGCTGCGCCTCTGCTACAAGGCAGACGAACTGCGCATTCTGCCTTGAAATTACCATTAAACATGCAAATCACCGAAACACCAATTTGCAACATCGCCAAAAAAAGCGCAATGGCCAAGATCCTACAGGTATGCAAATTAATTGTTTGGTATGAATGTACAATGGCCCATTAGAGGTCACTGGAGGCGCTGGACAGAACATTGAAAGATCTTCGTGACAACCATTTAAATTTTGGTGGGGGCATGATTCTGTTGTCAGGTGATTTTCGTCAGACTCTTCCAATTATTCCCCGATCAACTGCTGCTGATGAACTAAATGCATGTCTAAAATCATCGAATTTGTGGCAGTACGTAAAGACACTCCAATTAACAACTAACATGCGAGTATTTTTGCAACATGATGAAACTGCAAATGTGTTTGCGAAGCAGTTGTTAGATATTGGAAATAATAAAGTTGCAATGGACACCTCGACCGGATTCATCACATTACCCATAGATTTCTGTCACATCACAGATTCAAAAGAGGAGCTTATTCAGCGTGTTTTCCCAGACATAGCGCAAAAGTTCAATAACCATAATTGGCTGTGTGAACGAGCAATATTGGCAGCGAAAAATGAAGATGTCGAGGATCTCAATGCGACCATTCAGAATTTTCTTCCCGGACAGTTGGTTTCCTTCAAATCAGTCGACACCGATATGAACCAGGATGGCGTAGTCAACTATCCCACGGAGTTTTTAAATTCACTAGAATTGCCTGGATTACCACCTGACAATTTGCAGTTAAAAGTAGGATCAGTTGTCATCATGCTGCGTAACATTAATCAACCTCGACTATGCAATGGAACAAGACTGGCTATGAAAAAGCTGATGAATAACCTCATTGAGGAATCATAAAAGGAAAATACAAAGGAGAGGATGTCTTGATCCCGCGAATACCGATGATTCGAACGGATTTACCATTCGATTTTAAAAGCTTACAATTTCCAGTACGTCTGGCCTTTGCGATGACAATAAATAAATCGCAAGGACAGTCTTTAGAAGTTTGCGAAATCAACTTGGAGTTTTCCTGTTTCGCGC
This sequence comes from Eupeodes luniger, assembly GCA_951509635.1. NCBI lineage: Eukaryota > Metazoa > Arthropoda > Insecta > Diptera > Syrphidae > Eupeodes > Eupeodes luniger. The sequence goes on from OX608073.1 coordinate 214,196,642, forward strand.
ATGGACAATTATACGTCACGTGTTCGTGCGTCGGAAAACCGTCTTCTTTGTTTATTTACGCACCACAAAACAAAACAAAAAACATAGTTTATGAGAAAGCTTTAAATTGATTAACAAACTGTATCATAACAGTGTGTGTCTATTAATAAAAAACTAAACCTTATAAATAGCCAGTATTTCAGGAAAACTCTGTTTTTTTAAGTAAGCAACATGATGTGTCGAAAGTATAATAATAAAAATTCATGCTTCATTAAAAAATACTTTTTTATTCAATACGTTCTGTTTGTTTTGAAATTAATTTATACAAAAGTTTAGGTCTTTTATTTATCGATTGAGGCAGTACGAAGTCTGCCGGGTCAGCTAGTAATATATAATAATGTCCAGACTAAATTTCTATTCTCGACAAAAAAAATTTCCCTCCGTCATAAGCTCACTTTTTGCTTTTGCACCCGAAAAAATGTACCCCATACCAATACTGTCTTAATTTTTTGGGGATAAAGATGCAATTAATTTAAATAGAACGTGCATTCCATGCAAAATCAAATTTCAAACGTTGAAGTCATATTTGATATCAAGTTCCAACTTATCCGCTCTCTAAATTTAAACCTACTAAATACCTACGTTCGTTCTTGTCGAATTCTTCGGGTCTATACATATTGTATATAGGATACTCTTCTCTATAGACAGGATTTTTACTGAAAAGAAACCTTACAGGAACCCAACTAGAACGAATTGGACAGAGTACGAAAAATGACTGAAAGACTGTATTGATCCACCAGAAGACAATACAAGTCTAAGTACTTCAACCATTGACACTGTTGTCCATAACTTGTCTAGCAAAATGAGAATGTCTTTTGAAAAACACTGCCCTTTATCTCGTTCCAATAACTCCACTAAACCACCCTGGTGGAATGGTGTACTAAAGAAACGCAGAACAGAGGTCAGAAAACTTTTCAATAAAGCTAAACTGAGTAAATTAGAAGAGGACTTAAAGTCTTATAGAGCCGCACTTAATACTTACACCAAAGAGTTAAGGAAGGTCAAAAAGGATTCGTGGGCTAAACATTGTGAATCCATTGAAAAAACAAGCGAGGCGGCAAGGCTCCGTAGAACCCTGGCCCTTAATCCCATGATCCCGGGGTACATAAAACACCCTGATGGAACGTGGTCGAACTCGAGCCTAGAGACGCTTGAACTCTTCATGGAAACTCATTTCCCCGGTTGTAAAAACCCAGAAAGTTCTGATTGCTTGCAATCGAACACGCTGGATTTTACTCACAAGGAATCAAAGTTAGAACTAAATCGGGTTTTTACTGAGCAGAAGATTATCTGGGCAATAAACTCGTTCAAACCCTATAAATCAGCGGGACCAGACAAGATTTTCCCAGCTCTTCTTCAAAATGCTCTCAAAGTAATAACTCCGTGGCTTAGGGTAATCTTCATAAGTTGTATCAAACTTAGATACGTCCCTAATAGCTGGAAAAAGGTCAAGGTAGTCTTTATCCCAAAAGCAGGGAAGCCGACTCACTCGACCGCTCAGGATTATAGACCAATAAGTCTCTCTTCGTTTCTCCTTAAGACACTAGAGGGGATAATTGATATACATGTTAGAGAACTTCTCAACGAAAACAACTTGTCCAACTACCAACACGCTTACCTTAAAGGTAAATCAGTGGAGACTGCCTTGCATGAAGTAGTTTCACATATTGAGAAAAGTCTTGAACATAAAGAATATACCCTGGCAGCATTTCTTGATATCGAGGGTGCGTTTAATAACGTTAAAACGGAATCGATCAAGACTGCCTTAGTTGAGGTTGGGGTTGAATCTGTCATTGTCGATTGGATCTTCACCATGTTAATTGGCAGAATTATCAACTCTCAAATAGGAGTTAGCACTATTGAGAAAACAGTTACTAGAGGCACACCACAGGGAGGAGTCATCTCACCCCTGCTCTGGATCCTCGTAGTCAACAAAATTCTCACAAAGTTCAAAGATCAGGGCATTAAAATAGTAGCATATGCAGATGACATAGTGGTTTTGGTATCAGGCAAGTTTCTCACCATCATCGAAAACATTATGGAAAATGCATTAAAAGATTTATCTTCTTGGGCAACTAAGAACGGTCTCGGGGTCAACCCCGCCAAGACAGAGCTAGTTTTGTTCACGAAGAAAACGAAACTGGAGGGCTTCAACCCTTCCAAACTAAATAGCATTCCTCTAAAACCTTCTAAGGAAGCTAAATTTCTAGGAGTAATCCTTGATTCCAAGCTTACATGGAAGCGTAATACTGAGGAAAGAATGAGAAAGCACTATGTGCATTCTACACATGCAAAAAGACCTTCGGTGTACGTTGGGGTATGCGACCGCAAGTAATCCATTGGATGTACACTGCGATAGTCAGACCCATTCTTACCTATGGCTCTATTGTATGGTGGAAGGCGGTGGAAAAATCAAGCTATCTCAAGAACCTGAATAAGGTACAGAGACTAGCCTGTGTAGGAATAACAGGGGCTCAAAGATCAACACTACAAGCTGGATTGGAAATGATCTTAGACCTCCCGGCTCTGGATGAGTTCATAAAGTGCACGGCAGACAAAACTGCAATTCGTTTAAGAGAACTGAGTTTTTGGAGGCACAGCACTTATGGCCACGAGTCAATCTTACAAAGATATGACACGGTTCCAGGACTGAGGGAGACCACAGATTACATTCCCCCTTTACTAGATTTCGACAGGAAATATTCTATTTTCATACCAGAGAGACAGGGTTGGGATCCCAATTCACTTATAAGTAAACAAGGTATCCCTTTCTACACTGACGGTTCAAAAATGGAATCAGGAACAGGTGCTGGAGTGTTTTGCCACTCTCTCCATCAGAGAGTCATATACACTCCCGGCTGACTGTAGTGTCTTTCAGGCTGAGGTCTTTGCCATTGGAAAAGCAGCTGAATTGGCACATCACGAAAAGCTAAGCTCTTCGGAGATTACTTTTTTCGTCGACAGCCAGGCTGCTATCAAAGCCTTAGCCAGTGAGACCATTAGATCAAAAGCAGTTTTAAACTGTAGGAAGGAATTAAACAAAATCTGCCACTCTAACCGGGTAAAGCTCTGCTGGGTTCCCGGACATAGCAATATAGAAGGGAATGATATAGTAGACGAACTAGCCAGGAAAGGGTCAAAAGCAGACACAAGTAGTAGCGATCATTCAGTTAGGGGACCACTCGTCCCGATTGGGGTACTCAAGGGGAAGATAGACCTTAGACTAAAACAGAAAACCAATATCTCCTGGAAATCCAGGAACGATTGTGCAATCTCTAGAAGTTTATGGCCTAACACAAATGAAAAAGAAACTCGGTATATTCTAGCGCTGAGTAAAAAGAATATTAAAATCTTGATAGGTGTACTAACAGGTCATTGCGCCATTGGCACAATGGCTAATAGAATAGGGGCATTTGCACCCGATTTTTGTAGGAGCTGTCAGGATGAGGAGGAAATGGAAACCATTAAACACCTGCTCTGCGACTGTCCGAACCTCCAAACCAGCCGACTCCGTCATTTCGGAAACAGGTTTGTTGGAGAACTGGATGATCTAGCACAGGTCTCAATGGTGAGCATGAGGAAATTTATAGATAGCACAGGCTGGTTCGTTAACGAGCCAATCTACGCTAATCGACAGAGTTGAATTGAACTGAGAGCATCGATGCTAAATTTTTACTTTTATAGGGGATCACAATGGACCAGTAGGCCCCCGTGTACGCAACAGCGTCTTGCTGTGCACACCCCTTACAACCTAACCTAACCTAACCTACATATTGTAGGAAAAAAACGAGATTTATGTATTTTTGTATTGCTCCGGAAGGGTACCGCTCATAGAACCGTAATTTTGTTTTTATAATTCTCAGGAACTAATGAACCGATTTAAATAGTTGATGATCAAAAGTGTACATATTTTTTTTGGATTTTTATAAAAATATTGAATTCTTTTTTTCAAAATTCGATATCTCAAAAAAAAGTTCTTATTTTTTTACGAAATTCAAATCAAAAACGTATATTTACAATCACTAAACAACTGCATAACAAAAATATTTTTAATAAAAAATGGAAAATTTGTATACATAAAAAAATTAATTTAAATAAAACCGGTCTAACGATTTTCAAACAAAAAAATTGAAAATGGAGGTTTTTTGACAAATCAAATGGCATTTATATCTTTGAAGACAAACTTATTTTACAATTATATTTTTAAATCTTATATACATACTTTTTTAAACAGACTCTTTGCATACAGGAGCAAGTACGTGCGACCCAGTCGTGCATTTTATTTCTATAAACTTAGTTTTCCATCTATAATGCCCTGCACTCAGAGTGTATATTTATAACTCTTAGTTTAATAACAATATTAAGTACTATACAAATTATTAGTTTGATCTAAGAACGTAGAAGTTAGATTACAGTGCCCCCTATCGGATTTAGATTTGTCCACTTTGTTTGTAGGTAAAGAAGTAGCCTTTGTTGTGAATATTGATGAATTTAGGCTTAAAATGTAGAATTTAGACTACAGCGCCACCAATTCGATTTAGATTTTCCTGTTCGGTTTTTTGGTACATAAGTAACCTTCGTTGTCAATATTTATCAGTTTGATCCAAAATTTTAGGCCAGGTAAATTATATTTATTGCCAATTGTCATGTAGCCAAAGACAAAAGACGATATCTTTGTTGTACCAATCTTAATTTTTGTATAAATAAATACAACAAATATTAACAGTATCAACAAATTCAGAAACTCTTCCGCTCTCTTTTCCAATATTTCATTTCCATACAATTATTTCTAAAATCGTTATCAGTTTGAGTATCATTAAGATGTATTTCGTATCAAAAACAAAAAAAAATCCAAAAATATCTTTAAAATGCAAATCCAAAAGTTAATAAAAAAATCAAATCCAAAAGGAACTAAAATTAATCAAATGCAAAAGGAACTAAAATTAATCAAATGCAAAAGTAACTAAAAGTAATTAAATCCAAAAGTAACTAGAAGTAATAAAATCCAAAAGTAACTAGAAGTAATCTAATCCAAAAGTAACTAAAAGTAATCAAATCCAAAAGTAACTAGAAGTAATCGATTCGACTGGTAATCGTTACCCGAACTCGATTTTCATAAACCATTCCAAACCGCCATCCCAAGCAGAGAGGAATGGATAGATAATATACCATACTCCAGTGAATCGTCAATAGCTATCTATACTGATGGCTCTAAAATGGACACTGGTGTAGGGGCAGGCTTCTATTCTGAATCTCTCAAGTTGACCGACTCGCTTAGGCTTCCAAACCACAGCAGCGTCTTCCAAGCGGAGGTCCTGGCAGTGACAACAGCTGCTAAGAAGGTATCAATGATGGCGATACCACGAGCTGATATCACCTTTTACATTGATAGACAAGCGGCAATAAAAGCGATTACTGCAACTGAGAGAAAATCTAAGCATATAGTAGGCAACGAGAAAGCCGATGAATTAGCAAGATTAGGGTCAATGCTTGACGTAAGCCAAGCTCAGCTAGTTAGCATCCCTACCTGTTATTTAAAACAGGAAATCTCAAAAAGAACAACAATTAAGGCCGATGAAAGGTGGAACCTTCTTGACACCTGCGGCACTACAAGAATGATCTGGCCCTGTTTTAACAAACAAAGAACGGAAAAGAATTATGCAGCTACAAAAGGGATCACTTCGATCTCTTGTAAGCATAATCACCGGTCATAATCTGTTAGGTTATCATATGAAAAAGATGAGAATCAGTTCAGATGATCTATGCAGAGGATGCGGTGACGAGGAGGTGCATGAAGACACTTCGCACTTTCTGTGTCACTGTCCCGCGCTCTCCCATCAAAGGAAGAAACTGCTTGGCAACTTTTTCTTCGGGGATTTAAAAGAACTCTCTAGTACGCCAGGTACTAGCATTCTGAACTTCGTCAAAGCCTCTAAATGGCTTGACTAAATGAACACATAGGTTTTTCTTATTAGCTTGAGTAGCAATTACTCACGGGTATCACATTGGATCTAAGTGTGACGGTTAAGACATCAACTGTCAGCCCCTCAACCTAACCTAACCTAATCGTTACTCGAGTAAGTAATCGATTACTTTGATTACTTGGGATTTCTCACATCACTATTTACAGCAGCACAACATACTGTAATATACGGCTTGGTCCGACAGTTAAAACTTATTCACACTGTAAATAAAACACAGTTTTACTTTATTTAAATTGTTCCAAACTTATTTATTGAACACTTTCAATTATTACTTTTCAAACACAGTCTTTACTTTCAATTATTACTTTTTAAACACAGTCTTTACTTTATCGCAGTTCACAACCAATAATCATCCGTTTCGCTTCCGAGCACCTATTTATATATCTCAATTCGGTTCAAGAAACTACTAGGTTGTTCTCGAATTGAGTTCTCCTCTTAGCCACTAGATGTTTCCAGAGACAACAGGCGTCCTCTCTTCCGCCTCGGGTAGTCTCATTTGTGGAAAATGCATTGACCTACGTAACTGTAATGTATTTCTATGAATGACTCTATTAGATAGATAGATAGATTTTATTTCGCAAAAAATAACTTAAAGGTGGTGTAACCACACATTTTACAATTCAGAGATTTGATTAAACTTATCTTACATCTGAAACTTTATCTTGTTTTTATTTGAAAAATTCATTTGGGCAATAGTTTATTTGAAGGAAAATGCTTATAAAAAAAACCTTCAATTTAAGTTCAGGAAAAAAAAAAATAAAATAACTAGATTGCAATGAGTTAAGAAAACAACAAACAACATTTCAACAGTAGTTGATATAATTAAATGAAAATAAATATGTAATAAATACAAACAAAAGAAAAACAAAAAAAAAAACAGGGAAATAATTTAATAAATAATTAAATAAAAAAAATAAATAAATAAATAAATAAATAAATAAATAAATAAATGTATAAATAAATAAATAAATATATATATATTTATGTATAAAGAAATAAATAAGTAAATCAACAAATAAGAAAATAAATAAGTAATTTGGTACAAATAGGTACAAAACAAGTAAAATTTATAAATAAATAAGTATTTGCTGGAACAATTAAATTTAATAACAAATAAATAACAAATCAGTTAATAAATTAACAAGTAAATAGATGGATATGTAAAATGTAGAACAAGAAGAACAAATATTTATCACAGTTGGTTAATGAGTGGGTTTTCAGATATATCACAGCTATAATCAAATTTATTGGCGAGCTTCTGAATTCGTTCAGAAATCCACTCAACACTCGCTCTTTGGTGGAGATCTATAGTTGAATGCCGCCAGGGTAGATTCAGCATCATTTTAAACAATTTATTTTGTGATACCTGGAGTTTTTTTATGTGACAGGAAGCTGCCTTTCCCCCTACAGGACTTCCATAGAGCAATATTGCTTGGAAGATAACCTTGAATATTATGATTTTATTTTCATTAGTGAGAGTAGAATTGCGGTTGATAAATGGATATAGCAGTTTAATAGCTATGCCTATTTTCTTTAAAGTGCTGTTTATATGGTCACTAAATGTTAGTTTAGTGTCGAGGTGTATCCCTAAATATTTGACGGATCTTTCCCAAGCTATATCTTTTCCATTCATTTTGAGTTGGCTACTGGGAAGATAACAAGACTTTCTTTTTCGTGAGGAAAAGATAGCTTGAAATTTCTCATCATTCAATTTAATTTTCCATTTATTATAATATTTATGCAATATTTCAACAGCCCGACTTAGGCTCCTCTCAATATTGAGAGCGAGCTTGTCTGAGCAAAATATTGCTGTGTCATCAGCAAAAATAGCTGATTCACATTGCGGGATTTTTGGAAAATCCGAGGTGTATAGATTGTACAAGGATGGGCCAAGCACAGAACCTTGTGGAACACCAAAATTGAAGTTCACCAATGATGAAACACCACCGTCAACAAAAACACTAAAACATCGACCGGACAAGAAGCTTTGAACTATTTTACATAAATATAGCGGAATTTTAAATGTTAACATTTTATAAATAATTCCTTTATGCCACACAGAATCAAAGGCCTTTTCTATGTCTAATAAGACCATACCTGTTGATTTACTTTGAGCACGGTTTCGTTTAACATGATTGCAAATTCTTTTGGCCTGGTGGGAAGTGCTATGAAACGTTCTAAAACCAAATTGTTGATCTGGAAATATTTTTTTGTTATACACCACTTTTAAGATTCGTTCTTTCAAAACTTTTTCATAAACTTTGCTTATACTACTTAACAAACTTTTCCAGCTTTGGAAATAGGTACAATTTTAGCAATTTTCCAAGTGGCTGGAAAGTATTGTAATTTTAAACATGCGTTTATAATAAAAGTGAGATATTTTACACCAGTTATTGGAAGATGTTTTAAATAAACATTTTTTATTTGGTCTAGCCCTCCCGTTTTTTTAACTTTAAGCCTTTTGATAACACTTTTTATATCTTCAACGCCAACGAATGCGTAAGAAGGTGTTAATTCTTGGGAAGCATCAAACTTTTTAATTGATTCTTCCACTAGAATTTCCGTTTCCCTGTCTCCTAGATTTTGAGAAACCAAGTGGTTTGTTGAGAATTGCCTTGCAAACAAATTCGCTTTATCTACATTTGTGCAAATTGTTTGTCCAGAGTCTTTCAAAAATGGAATATTTCTATTTTTGTTTTTGATTATTTTTACTATGTTCCAAAAAGGTTTTCCGTTTTTATCAAGAAAGCTTAATTTCTTATTCCTTTCTTCATTGCGGGATTTTAAAATTTCATTAGAAATTAGCTGGTTGAAATGAGAAACCATGTTTTGGTAAAAGGGTTGGCGATACTTTTGCCAACTTTTCCTATGAATATTTCTCATCTTAATGAGATCTAAAACATGAACAGGAAGTTTTTTGTTAGTGTGATCATCTTTTTTGATTACCTTTGGTACACTTTTATCAACAGAAGACAAAATAGCTTGTGTAAAATCATGAACAATGCAGTCATCATTAATACATGAACTGTTTTCAAGATCGGTGGATATGTTTTGCAGATTCATATTCAGACTTGTTTGAAAAAACTTCCAATTTGCTTTATTACTTTGTTGTATGTATTGCACTTTTTTCTCTCCCGACCAAGGAAGTCGACAAAAAACAGAGTTATGATCAGAACTCAAAGCACTAACAGAAATTGGTTGCGATATTTGACTAGGCACATTCGTAATAAATAAATCAAGAACGGACGGTGAACCACGAGACAAGAGACAGATTTGCTAATAAGTTACCCCAAGCATTTGCTCAAATACAACCCCAATCCTTGTGACGACAATTAAAATCGCCACCAAGTAAATACTCTCCATTTATAGCGAACAATTGATTGAAATCGCGTTTGAGCACTTTTCGTTTTGAATCCGATGAAGATCCTCCAGGAAAGTAAACACAATAAACCTTAATTTCTTTACTATTCATAAGCCTAACAGATATACCTATATTCTCCACAGATTGAGTTTTTATAGTAGGTAAGAGCGAGTGTTGAATTGATTTCCTAATCAGAATTGCAACTCCACCACCCTTCAGATCAGTTCTATCTACACGATAGCACTTGTAATCAGAAGAGGGTAGTCTTACTTCACTTGTTAGCCAAGTTTCAGTTACTAAAGCAATGTCAACTTTGTTGCTATTTAAAAAATTCAAAAATTCAAAATATTTGTTCCGTATTCCCCTAGCATTCCAGGTAATTACATTTATATTATTTTTTAATATTTTACTTATCATCATTAGATTTAGAATAAAGAAATTTAGTAGCTAAATGTGCGATTACATTGAATTGTTCTATCTTACTCTTACATACAGATAAATTAGTTATCATTTCCATACAGAGAGCATTACTGGAACTAGCTAAACCTCTATTTTGTGCAATTATATTTTTTCGTTGCACTTGAGGCGTAGGCAGTGAAGGGAATTCGGTCATTGAACCATATGAAACCGGTTTTTGCGATGAAGCTTGCGTAAGTTTAGCGAACGAAGCTCTCGGTCGATAATTTGGTTTACTATGTAAAGATTTTTTTTCCTTAATTTGTAAATACGTTGCTCTACTCGAACAGGTTGAATCGGTGGCTTTGTGATTGCCGTTGCAGTTGGCACATTTGTGTATATTGGAGTTATCACAGTCTATTGTTTTGTGTGACCCGGCACAGATCGCACAATAAGTTTTGATGTGGCAATTTCGTTCGCCGTGGCCAAACATTTGGCAGTTGCGACATTGGGTCAGCTTGCCCTTTAGTTTTCTTTGATAATTCCAATTCACTTGAGTGTGAAGAATTGAACGATGGTTTTTCTTTAGATCATTTAATTTAACTGATCCATTTTCAAAAGACTCAAATGACTCTATTATTTTAATTTTGGAGTAAGTATGACCTCGGACTATCATGTTTGGATACTATTCTACCTGGTTCCCACTTTCCATTATTTCTATATACTACGTTTTCTCCTTTCTCAAAATGTGTTTCACGACGCGGTTTAACTGGATTATTATGTTTTAAAATTCTTTCTTGACGTCTTTCTAATACCACCTGCAAGTTGTTTGGAATTTTCGGTTCAAGGTCTTCATCTTTTATTGGTATCCACGTTCTTAATGTACGATTCATGAGCATTTCTGCTGGTGAATACCCAATTCATGGAATTGGCGTACTCATATACTCTAAAAGAGCTTCTTCTGAACTACCTTTGGATTGGCTGATTTTTTTAAGTATTGATTTTGCGATATGGACTGCTTTCTCAGCAAGACCATTAGATCTTGGATATCTTGGACTACTGTATATAAAATCAAAATTTGAAGTGTTCGCAAAATTTCGGAGTTCATATGAATTGAAGGGTTTATTGTCGGAGACAATGTTCTGTGGAATACCATGAATCGAAAAAATTTCGTTCAAAATTTTAATTACGCTTCGTGAAGTTCAATCTACTTGGAATAGTAATCCATTCCAACCAAATACGATCTTCCCCCGTAATCAAGACAATCCATCCCAAGTTTTTGGAAAGGCCTTTTCGGAATAGGGTGGGGAATTAACGAATCCTTCTTGTTTTCTGATCTAAATTTTCGCACTTTTTACACTTGAAAATCATGTTTTCAATGTCCCTATTCATGTAAGGCCAAAAAAGAGTGTTCTTAGCTTTATTCAATGTCTTTGTTATTCCCATGTGAGACTTATGAAGTACATCTAGCATACCTTTGATTAAATTGTTTGGGACCAGAACTCGATTTTCATAAAAAACTAGGCCGTCTTCTACAAAGATTTTGTCTTTAAACTGCCAAAAGAACCTAGCATTTTCTGGAACCCGTTGCTTATCTGCTGGCCAACCATCTTCGTACAGATGTACAAGAATCTGTAACACAACATCTTTTCGGGTTTCTTCTTCGAACATTTTTCTTTTAGGATCACTCATATTGATGCTGTGTATGAGGTCCTTTAATGATGATAATTAATTAATTAATTACGTGATAACAAATCTGCCACGTATAAGAACTTTCCCAGAACAAACTTAATATCAAAATCATATTTTGAGAGTATGATCAGAATTTATGGTGAAGTAATAACCATAAATGTAATTTTTGAATTTCTCACAGGCGTAGACAATAGCCAATAATTCTTTTTCTATTTGTGCGTATCTTGTTTCAGTGTCAGTCAAGCTCTTAGAAGCGTATGCTACCGACTTACCTTCTTGAAAAAGACAACATCCTAACCCATTTTTGGAAGCATCAGTCCGAATCAAAATTTGTTTTTTTGGATCAAAAACGTGAAGGATTGAATGTTTGGCAAGAGTATCTTCCATATCTTTAAAAACTTTTCTGTGGCTTGAAGACCACTGAAATTCAACATTTTTTCTCAACAATTCCCTAAGTGGTGAATTTAAATAAGAAAAATTAGGTATAAAAGAACGAAGGTAATTGAACATACCCATAACACTCTCTAATTGTTTTCTGTCTTGGGGTTCTTTTAGGTTTATAATAGCTTCAACTCGACTTGGATCTGGGCAAATTGTATCACCAGTAAAAACATGACCCAAATATCTAACCTTATTTACGCAAAGCTGCAGTTTATCTCTTTTAAATTTAACGTTTACTTCACGAGCTCTTTTTAATACTCTCTCAACATTTTCATCATGTTCTTTTTTAGTTTTTCCTCCAACGATGACATCATCAATGTAAACAAATTTGCCAGGTAAACTGGCAAAATATTTAGATTTTAATTTTTGAAACTATTCCGGAGCCGTTTTGATACCAAAAGGTAGAACATTATATTGGTACGATCCAAATGGCGTACTAAAAACTGTCAATTCTTTTGATTTTTCACACAAACCAAGCTGCCAGAAGCCCTCATTTAAATCAAAAACTGAAAAGTACTTAAGCTCCCACATTGCGTCACAAAAATCATTATGAAGTGCTCGTCTTTCAAGTTCATGTTAAGGGCACTTGGGTCAAGACATAATCTCAAGGACTCATTACCCTTCTCAACAACTACTAGCTGGTGTGACCATGCTGAAGGTTGATCACGCTTACTGATTATTCCACGACGTTCCATAGTCTCTAGTGCTTCTCTAACTTTTTGCCTTATGCCTATTGGTATTCGCATCGGTGGCTTACTCACAGAATAACTATCTGGTTTCAATTCTAATGAGCATTTATCTGGGAATCGTCCATCGCCCGAAAAAACGTCATTATTTTTATTAATAAATTCACCAATGTTGCTAACCTCATTTACTCTTTGAATCAACCCTAAGTCCACACATGAACTAAGCCCTAACAATGGTTTTGAATCACAACCAACTACCATGAAATCTGCATCAACAATTTTATTTTTATACTGAACTTGAAGACTAACTAAACCCTTTGTAGGAATATGAGAACCACCATATGCCTCTAATTTAGTTCTAACCGGTCTTATTTTATGTTCTAAATACAAATTTTGAACTTCTTTTAGTGGTATAACCTTAACATCAGCCCCACTGTCCAATTTAAATTTAATCAAACTATTTTCTACCGCGATATTTTCATACCAACTCTTGCAACTTTGTCGAACCTGATTTATCGAATAAATGTCACCAACTGAACTTAAACCGACCACCTCAACCGAATCAATATATGAGTCTTCTGTCATCCTCATCATCTTCATAAGTAATTTCGTTACTGTTAATGTCATTTAAACTCTTAAATCTATGTACATGCTAAGGCAAAATGATTGTAATTGTCACATCTCAAACATCTTTGTCCAAATGCTGGACAGCGATTTGGAATATGATTTCTTTTACACTTGTCGCATCCGATAATGTTTATATTTTTTCCCGAACTCGAAGGTCTTTCTTCTTCGCTAGTTAGGTGGTCTTTCCTCTTCGTCACATTATTTGAAAATCTAGAATTAGAATAAGATGGAGATTTAGAAACATTGCTATTGAAATTAAGATTAGAACTATTATTGTATTTTTTTGTTAACGGTTTTTATTTGTTATTAGTACTGCAATTGATCCTCGTTCTACTTGCATCTGTTGAGCTTGCATACTTGCTTGCTCCGCCACGCGACAAAGCTCCTTGGCTTTAGTCAGGTCCAGGTTGTCTGTCTTCAAAAGTTGCAATCGAATGTTTTGCTCTGCAATACCCATTACGATTCAATCTCTGATCATGTCCTCCTTTTGGCAATCAAAATCATCAGATAAAAACTGTTGGAATGGCTCTCCTTCGTTTTGCTTCCTTGAGAAAAATATATATCGCTCGTAGACCACGTTGCTCCTTGGCATGCAATACGCTTCAAACGCTTTAATTACTTCATTAGTTTTAGTTTTATTAGATTCAGGTAAAGGAAGTGTTTGAAATATTTCAATGGCCTTTTTCAGCACATGATAAAAATATAGGTAGCTGTCTGGATTTTAGTGTTCTTTATTTGAACTTACAAAGTGAACTGAAAGACTAAGAAAAACTATCAAAGAGCGAGACCACCACGCTAGCCGATTATATTATGCTTAGTCATTCATTTTAATCCTCATTTTGAGATAATTGTTGTTTAGACAAGTATGCTTAGAGGTGGGACATTATACATCAGAGTTCTCCTCTTAATCACTAGATGTTGCCCCTTATTCTAAATGTTCTACACAAGTGTTTACTACTACAAATAAAACGGTTGCTACGTACTTATTCTACTATAACACGATATTAAAAGAGTAAAAAAGTGTATACACATTACATTGCCCCCTCCTTAGGATTGATCGTCCCGAACAAATCCATCTTTCTCATCAACACTGTCGCGATGTACAATTTTAGGTTTTCCTCTGACTCTCTTTTGTATCCGGTACACGACATCGTTGATTTTTGTAATGACTGTTATATGGACCTTGTAGACCTTGTAGTACCCGTGGCATGATGGTTAGTGCGTTGGTAAGTTATGGTTAATTAGGCTAGTTTTATGAATTTTTGTCTAGCTTTAAGATAGATTTAAGATGGAATAAATAAAAATGAATTTAAAAAAAAAAAAAAAAAGTGCGTTGGACTGTCATGCGAGAGGTCTTGGGTTCGATCCCTGCCTGTGCCACCTTAATTTAAAAAAAAAAAAAAAACGGGTACTGCCTCTTGCGAGGAATTGACAAGTTCTCCAAGAGTAATGCTTGTCATGAAAAAGTGCTTTCTCAAATTAGCCGTTCGGATTCGGCATTAAACTGTATGTCCCCTCCATCCCTGACAACAGTACTCGCACACAGGAATGGTTGAGAGTTGTAAGTCACTAGGCCCTGGTTCTCTACGGACTGTTGCGCCACCTAATTTAATTTAGTTATATGGACCTTCCCAGTTCCGTTGACCATGCCATCAGATTGTGGGTGAAGTGGTGTTGTTCTTGTCTTCTTGATGTCAAGAAGCCCACAAACTTCCTGAAATATGTTTAATTCAAAATTCCTTCCCTGGTCGGAATGCAGTTCTAATGGAACGCCGAATCTCCTCGCCGAGTTGAAGACAATTTGGTCTGCGACTGTTTTGGCTTCTTGATTTGGAATGGCGTATGCTTCAGTCCACTTGCTGAAGTAATCCATGACGACCAGAATATAACGATTTCCATTATTTGTTTCCGGAAATGGACCCGCCGCGTTTACTGCAATCCTTTCGAATGGTGCTCCAACATTATACTGCTGCATTTGGCAGTGGTTCTTTTTATTCGGCCTTTGGTGGCAGCACAGGTATCGCATTTTCGGCACCACTTCTCGACATCTTCCCTTGCATGTAGCCAGTAGAATCGTTGTCGAACCTTTTCTAGCGTCTTGTTCACTCAAAGATGGCCTCCCGAAACTCCACCATGCATATCTCGCAGATTGTCCATAATCTTCGATCTCGGTAAGGCTAGCTGCATTAAATAAGACTTTCCATCTGCTGATTCCAATTTACGTCGAAGGACACCCTCTTGGACATGAAACGAGTCCCACTGTGCCCAATAGGCCTTCAGAGTCGGACTTCTATCGGAGATATCAGCCCATTCTGGTTTTTCCTAGTGTTCCTTCTAAGAGAGGATGGGTTCGATATATGAGTCTTCTTGTTGAGCCTTCCTGAATCAATCACCTTTTCTTCGCCATTATGTACCTGCGAAAGTACAGCACCTATCTCAACATTGCTGGCATCAGCATCAATTATGAACGGTTTTCCTGACCCAGAAAGCTTCGGAGTTGGTGTTTGTCCTGTGGGTCCTGTGGTGTTGGCCAATTCTTCACGGTGTCAACTTTATCAGGATCCGTTTTTACTCCTTGGGATGAGATGATATGTCCCAGATATTTCACTTCGGTTTTGAAGAGTTAACACTTTTCTGGGTTAAGCTTGAGGTGGGCTTCTTGAAGTCTTTGAAACACGGCTCTCAGATTTGTACAGTGTTCGTCAAATGTTTTCCCGTATACTATGACGTCATCGAAATAGACCAGGCAAGATTTCCATGTGAGTCCTTGCAGGACGCATTCCATTAGGCGCTCAAAAGTTGCTGGAGCATTGCAAAGTCCAAAAGGCATCACTTTGAACTGCCACAATCCGTTTCCTGTTGAGAATGCTGTCCTTTCTTTGTCTCCAGGATGGATTTCGACTTTCCAGTAACCAATTTTCAAGCCCAAAGTTGAGAACCATTGTGCTCCTTCCATTTCGTCCAGAGTATCACTGATCCTAAGCAGAGGGTAGCTATCCTTCTTGGTCACATCATTCAACCTTCGATAGTCCACGCAAAAGCGGGTTGATCCGTCTTTCTTCATTACCAGGACCACTGGAGACGCCCAAGGGCTTTTAGAGTTTTCGATGAGACCTTCTTCCTCCATGGTGGTTATCAGTTCTTCAACCTCACCTTGTTTGGCTAGTGGAAGGCGTCTTGCAGGTTGACGAATCGGCCTTGCATCCCCGGTATTGATTCGATGTTGCACCAGTTGCGTTCTGCCATATTTCCCTTTCGATGACGAAAAGATGTCTGCAAATTCTACGAGGAGACCTTCTGCAGTTCTTCGTTGTTGGTGACCAAGATTAGATGACTTGAGAAAGTTCGTCTTTATGGAATTCAGCTCTTCGGACTTCAAGGATTGCCTTGACTCTTCTTCGTTGATCCTTGTTATCACTGATACAGATTCGCATTGTCCGACAATCTCACCTTTTCTAAGCTAAACTTCATACGGCTTGATGTTCAGTATTCGTATCGGAACCATGTCCTTTAATGGTCTCACAAGAGTCTTCCCAATGGTGACGTTTTCGGAGGACTTTACAGATACTGGTTCGACCATGAGGTATCGATGGCTGCCAGGCTTACCCTTCAATTTCGTCCACACGAATACCTCTGAAGAAGCAGGCAAAGTGAGATCTTCTTTGATGACGGTTTTCACAGATGGCGATGTATCATACGAGTTAGTCCCATAGATCATCGGAATCTCGATGTTTCGATATTTCAGGACATGGTTCCCGATGTCCAATATCACTCCGTGATCTTTCATGAAATCGACGCCAACAATGCACTCGTCGCATATATCTGCTACCAGGAACAGGTCAGAGAATTCCAACTCTGCCATCCGGATGTTATGATGTACCTCACCATAAACTTTTGCGGCCTCTCCAGTTGCAGTCATTAGACGATAGCTGTTGGTGTTGTGGAGCCATGCCTTCTTGACGAGGTCTTGTCGTACGATGGACGCCGCCGTGGAACCAGTGTCAATGGTAGCCACACATTTGTTGCCGTTTATACTTGCTTCCACGCTCAGACTCTTGTTGTCACGTTTCGTTTGAGAAACCTGGATGTTGTTGCTGGGGCCATCAATACCAGAAACCAGCTTCTGCCCCTCGAAATTGGTTCTTATTCGTTTCCCGGGTGGGGAAACAACTTCGGAAGCAACGTTGTTGGTGTTGCTTTGACCAGTTGAATTACTTCTGTTTCCTCAGTGTTGGCATGTGGTTCCTCTTCGCGGTAATCTGCACTGTCGCTGTAGATGCCCAGTCTTATTACAGCTCCAGCATCATGCTGGTCCGTCTCGCTGACTACTTTCTACAGTAGCCTTCTGACAAGAACATTCTTGGACTTCTAATTCTCTTACGCGATGCATGTTTTGGGAAGCTTGTTCTGCAGCTTCCATCGTCAGAGCGAAAGCCAATGCTTCTGGTAGTGTTCGCTTTCCGGCAGTGCGGATAGGCCTTTATAGAATAATATCGCCCACAGCTCTCACAAAGGCTTCAACAGCAAGTTGATTTATTATCTCGTTACCAGCTGTTGGATATGCCAGATGAACCAATCGCTCGATATCTGCCTGAAGCTGCTGCAGAGTTTTACCTCTTTTCTGTGTCCTATTGTTAAGCTGAACTCGGAAGACTTCTGTCATGTGGCTATCCCCAAACCCCAAACTGTGAAGTCGCCACTCTTCTCCACTGGGATGGTTTGTAGCAGTTCAGCAGCAGATCCTCTTAAAGCAAGCGTAAGAGCAATGTATTTTTCGTGATCGTCCCAGCCGTTTGTTTACGCTGCTGCTTCAAACTGTTTCTTGTAGATTGAATACGGAATCTACCCATCAAAGCTTGGAGAATTCACTTCTCTTTTCCTTGAGCACTCACAAGAAGGTTCTCGAGCTTTCATCTTTCGCATTTTGTGCATTTTGTTTTTCGACGCGCTCGATGCGCTCGTCGAGAGTATTGATTTTTCCTTCGAAGACCGCAAACCTGCCTTCTAAAAGGTTTCTCTGTTCGTCGAACCGCTCTAGAATATTCTGCTGTTCTTTCTTTTGGTCGCTTCTTTAGGCTTCTAGTTGTTTGAGAACATTCTGCTGTTTTTGCTTTTGGTCGCTTCTTTGGGCTTCTAGTTGTTTCAGGACATCATTCCTTTGAGTTTCTAGTTGTTTGAGAACATTCTGCTGTTCTTGCTTTTGGTCGCTTCTTTGGGCTTCTAGTTGTTTCAGGACAGTCTTTTCATTCTCTTCAAATTTGGCTAAAAGAACTGATACCATGTTAGGTAAGCCAACAGTTGCATTTACCTCTTCCACTTTTGCTTCTAACTCGAAAGCAAACGTATCTGGGTCTTCATTTTGCTGCTCCAGATATTCCTACAGCCGTTTAACGAGTTCGGTTTTTACGCCTATTCCAGTTAAGCCACGTTTGCTTAGTTCGGCCTTTAGCTCAGGGACAGTTAAGTCTTTTTTTTTATTATTTTTAACTTCACTACTTCACACAAAATAGTTCAATCACTGCTCACTGTTTTTATTCTCAATAAGTTTTAATCCCACTTCTGACACCAATGTAATATTCGGCTTGGTCCGACAGTTAAAACTTATTCACACTTGAAAATAAAACACAGTTTCACTTTATTTAAATTGTTCCAAACTTATTTATTGAACACTTTCAATTATTACTTTTCAAACACAGTCTTTACTTTCAATTATTACTTTTTAAACACAGTCTTTACTTTATCGCAGTTCACAACCAATAATCATCCGTTTCGCTTCCGAGCGCCTATTTATATACCTCAATTCAGTTCAAGAAACTACTAGGTTGTTCTCGATGCTTAACGAAGAGAGTTCTCCTCTTAATCACTAGATGTTGCCCCTTCGAGGTTCTTGTATGCGCTGAATGTTCTCGAATTGAGTTCTCCTCTTAGCCACTAGATGTTTCTCGATGCTTAACGAAGCGAGTTCTCCTATTAATCACTAGATGCTTAACGAAGCTAGTTCTCCTTTTAATCACTAGATGTTGCCCCTTCGAGGTTCTTGTATGCGCTGAATGTTCTCGAAATGAGTTCTCCTCCTAGCCACTAGATGTTTCTCGATGCTTAACGAAGCGAGTTCTCCTATTAACCACTAGATGCTTGACGAAGCTAGTTCTCCTCTTAGCCACTAGATGTTTCTCGATGCTTAACGAAGCGAGTTCTCCTCTTAATCACTAGATGTTGCCCCTTCGAGGTTCTTGTATGCGGTGAATGTTCTCGAATTGAGTTCTCCTCTTAGCCACTAGATGTTTCTTGATGCTTAACGAAGCGAGTTCTCCTATTAATCACTAGATGCTTAACGAAGCTAGTTCTCCTC
Organism: Eupeodes luniger; assembly: GCA_951509635.1. Lineage (NCBI taxonomy): Eukaryota > Metazoa > Arthropoda > Insecta > Diptera > Syrphidae > Eupeodes > Eupeodes luniger. Next base: position 214,216,220 of record OX608073.1, read on the forward strand.
TTAGCCACTAGATGTTTCTCGATGCGAGTTCTCCTCTTAATCACTAGATGTTGCCCCTTATTCTAAATGTTCTACACAAGTGTATATTACTACAAATAAACGGTTGCTACGTACTTATTCTACTATAACACGATATTAAAAGAGATAAAGAGTGTATGCACATTACAATACATTTGGTATGTAAGATTTTTGTCAGTCAACCCAAGACTCAGCAACTGAAAGACTAAAATACTGAAAGAAGGACATCAAGTTGAAGAACCTTTAAGCGATTAGATTCAACGGGATCGAGACTGCTTGGCCTACTGTAATGGTATCGTCCTACCTCCTTTACCAAGCTATGGGGATATAGGCTTCCCCAAGCCGAATAAATAGTATATGATGGCTATATAGGTAGAGCCAATCTTGTACCGAAACAATAAAAGAGATAGAACTAATGGCTGTGAATTTTATTGAAGAAAACTTAGCCTATTTATACAAAACATTTCCTTACACAGTAAGAAGTGAAATCTATTATACATTTGCTCAAACACACACATAATATTTAATGTTCTTATTTGAACAACGACATCAGGCAGCATACTTGCCATGTTATCAAATTAAGAGCACATATGCATTCTCTTTTTCAGATATACATAAGCAAAAGAAGAAGAATTTATTTCTGAAGGCAAAAATACAGAAGGTTTGTTTTTGTTTTGCGGAGGAGATCAATCAAAAATCAATATTCTTATGGGGTTTTCCACGGGTAAATTCAGACTTCCGTCAAACATTTTTTTTTGTGGTGCATGGAACTCGATTCAAATTGTTGCTTTTGTCATTCTATTAATGTAACTGCTCGTGTTATCCAGTGCGGTAGAGCTATCAAATTTCCAGCTAAACATATAAAGAAAAATAATTTATTACAAAATAAGTTTTTATTAAGATAGGTTTATTGTTTGTTGGAATATTTATGAATAACATTCATTACAAAGTATGGAACCCGATTTTTGTTTTCTTTTTGAAATATAATCCTCATTAAATCAAAAAACGTCTTCACCGCTTGATTTATTTTCAGAAGAAGAAAATTAAGTTGTAAGTCTTCCATCTCCTTTAATATTGCTCCCATTTTTCGTAAAATTAATGCAGTTGTTTATTGCAAATTTTTTCCGACCAAAATAAATAAAAAATAAAAAACATTTTTTTTTGTTAGTGGTAAATCTGATGATAAATCCAGAACTGCATATTTGATGTTAAATCAAAATTAAATCAGTTTATTATGCTCCATGTAATACAAAAACAGTAGAAATGTGTGTTTTGACATATCTAGATCAAAAATAAATTGATCCAAAGAAAACCCCGTTAACATTTTTAAGATTCCATTTCACATTTATGCTGTACTCCTTTGTTTTGACGCCTGCAAAAAAAAGTGATAGCATCAGTTGAGATGACTTTGGAAGCTAGAATTAATTCAATGAAAATATCATAGAGAAATATATCTACCAATAGAACCGACTTATGGGGTTCAGGAGCAGCAAAGCGAATCTATTCCTTTTTTTTCAAATTTAAATAGTACCTAACTAAAGTTAGTTGTAAGCTTATCCATTCAAAATTTTAAATACTAAACCACGTTCACTCACTCTGAATGCGTTCACTGAAAAATTCAAAATTATGAAAATTCAAGCACGTTCACTCTTTCTGAATGCATTCACTTGCTTCCGGCTACCGGCTACAGGCATCAATCAAACTAACGCGACGCTGACACATGTAATTCATTTGTTTTTTTTTTTCCAAAGCGAACTAACCCAAGTTCATTTGCTTCATCAAGCAATGCAAGATTTGTTCCAGAAATCCTCAAAAATTTTATAAGACTTGATATGATAAGCGTATTATGTTAATTTTGAAGATTCTGGCCTATATACCTATGCCCCTTTGGCCCGTCGAGAGGGGGGGACAGGGGGGGGAAACCTCCCGGGCCCGGGATTTTCTAGGGGCCCGTAAAATTAAAAGCAATGAGGAGAGTGTTTTTTTTCAATATAGGTAGTCTAAATTCTTCATCAACATACCTATTCCCGCACTCATTTTTAGGGGCCCGAAAATTTAAAATCATTCATGCTTTCGCAATCGGGCCCCTGTTTGCATGTTATCTACCAATCTTTCAGTCACAAGCTTGCCGATCTGGGCCCCTGATTATTATTGGCGTACATTTTTGTTTATAATTTTTTAATGAAAAATTGGGCAATTTTGAGCTATTGAAAGAAAGTTATAATAAATTGTTTCGCGTTTCTTACTTAATTTAACGTACATTTCAAATTTGTTTTATTTTTAAAATTTTTAAAATCAAAATAAGGGGTCCGGCAACTTAAAACAAAACACAAATATTTATTTCGGTTTCTGTTTTATAAAGTTTCTTTTCTTCTATTTTTGTTTCTGCTGGGAACGAAATTTTTGATTCGGTTTCGGGGGACCGGAAAATCCCACGCAAACGTTTTTCAATTGTGGTTTCCGTAATATTAATGAATTAATATTTTGAATAAATTGTTTACTGAAGATTCGAAGGATATCAAGTCATTTCAAAGTGTGTATATTAAACCAGCCATACAAAAAAAGCAAGGAATTCTATATATAATAATATTGGACACCATTTTCTTCCTTGGCGAAAGAGGACTAGGACTACGAGGCGATAGCAATCTTATTGGAGAGCCAAATAATGGACATTTTTTGTTTAGCAGCAGTGCTCAACGTTGGGAAATTCTTAAGAAAAATGTGCCCGGATCCCTTCACAAACTTTCCAATACAAGATGGTCAGCTAGAATTGAGGCAGTGAAACCATTTGCAAATCATCTGAAAAACCTTAGAACATCATTAGAAGCCTTAAGTGATATTAATTTAACTGCTGAAGCTCGAAAAGATGTAAATGGCATTTTAAAATATATGCACAAATTTGAATGCGTCCTGATGTCTTTGATTTGGTGCAAGGTTCTTAGCGCTATAAATAAAGGAAGTTTCCTTCTTCGAGCCAGAAACAGTACTATTGACGTTGAAATTCGAGATCTCGAATGCAAAGCAGTTGCTACTGGATTGGGGGATGTTTCAAAATCGTTTTCATCGAACCGAAAAAAGCAATTAATGAGACATTTTGAAGAAAACCGAGGAGCTGGAAAGCAAATAGAAACAGACGAAGAAATATATTTCAAGACAAACACCTTTTACGTCATAGTTGATTCAATTATATCTGGAATTTCTCGTCGGTTCGATACGATGAAAAATTTGAATGCTACATTTTCATTTTTATGACAGTTTTCAACAATGGACGAACCTGAGATTAAAAACTCTGCTACAAAGTTCATCCAAAAGTATAACTCGCATGTGTCTCAAGGGTTTAAAGAAGAAGTAATTCATCTGAAACACATTTATGAAGCCAATTTTGAAGCAGAACTTCCGCCAATGAATTTGCTCAATGCTATTTATTCCCAGAACTTGGAGACGATTTTCCCCAACATTTGTGTTGCTTTCCGTGTGTTTTCCACCATACCTGTAACCGTAGCTAGTGCCGAACGTTCATTTACCGTCCTTGCCAGAACAAAGAATTTTCATCATTCATGCTCATCACAAGATCGTGTTTCTGGACTTGCTACACTATGCATCGAAGCACCTTTGGCAAGGGAACTGAATTTCGACGCAAATATAAGTTGTTTTGCTGCTCAGAAAGCTAGGAAAGCTCGTTTACCAAAAGAAAATATTTCATTGAATGCAAACTCACTCTAATAAAACATTGTAATAATATTTTAATATAAAGAAAAACAATAAAGAGTATTTAATGTAAAACTTTTAAAATATGTACTTAGTTTTTTTTTAAAGACAAATTTTAAATACTTTTACTTCGCTCTATTTTATTTTCATAGTAGGTAATAGATCTTCATACTATTTTTTTTAATAGTTAATCGACCGTATTATCAGTTACTTACATGTCGTTGGCAATATCGAATTGAATGTCTGATTCTGTTCGGATTCTGATCTAATCGCATGTAGAATTATTTTCTATCCATCCTCCATTTCAACTAAACTGGATGATACCCGTAAGATCATCAAATCAATCTTACTTAACACTTTTTTTGATTAATTTTTCAAACAAAAAATGATTATTTCCGTTAATTCCAACCAATTTCATGCTATTCGTAACTGAAATTAGAACGTACCATATCAGTAGGCATGAACTTTAAAAATGCTAAATATGGGGGGCCCGAGATTTTTCCGTCCCGGGCCCGGAATTCCTCTCGACGGCCGGGCCCTGCCCTTTCCGATATGTACTTTGGCATTCAGTTTTAACAGCATATTAATCATAGTTCAAATGATTTTGTTGAAGACAATTTAGTCGATCTTAAGAATAATTTATTATCGTTTTATACAGAACTATGCAACTAAATTAAAAAACGATTTGATTTCAATAACAAAAAATTACAACTGCTAAAGTATTTAGATGTAAGCCAGATAGTGTAGAGAATAGTGATCACATGTTTGGTTTGAGGTTCGTTTGTTGACTGCTGGGCATTGATCAAACATAATATTATGCATCCACTTTCAAAGTTGGTGCACTGAAAGTTGAAAGCTCGTGTGTATCTGATACGCCTGGAGAACCTTTAGTAGGAATGGTTCCCAAGATGTAACTGAATACTGTTTTGGGGGTTTTATGTTAGTTTCCGGGAAATTGAGGTTGGCCTTGATTCCCACGATAAATAATGATGAGGTTGACATTACACCTTTCCCCTTTTGAAGTTTAATTTTAGTTTATAAAATTATGCTTGACCAATACCTATAAGCCTCTTTTATTATAAAAAAATTATCAAAATATTACATTTTTCATTTTATATAAATGTATTAAAATATAAGAATATAATTGGATGTAATTATTTACTTTTTGTTTTATTATGAACATGCATGCTCATAAGTCATAACTATCTTTATTTATACACATAAATCAATCAAAGCTAGTTAACGAAATTTTAATCAAAAGTATATACATATATAGAATAAACTATTTTTATTAATTTTTATGTTTTTTTTTTTTTTTTCATAACAATGTTTAATATTAAGTTTTTTGTGCTTACTATTATTTATATTTATATGTATAACTATTAAAATTAAAAAAAAAAATTCCTAGCAAAAATATATTATTTATTATAATAATGATTTTATTTGATATAATATATTCTACAACACACTTATTAAAGGTGAATAAATGAAATTTCTCGCACATGAGACCATAACTTAAATCGTTTTGGATTGGCTTTTATTTTCATTTCAATACATTATAATTTCCGTAGTCTATTTTTATGGACTTTCAAGAATTTGTTGTCATTTCCTAATAGCGTGCAGTTGTTGTTTTCAATTTTGGTTACTGTATAAGGGCCTTTAAAAAGATTTTCTAATTTATGGCCTGCGTTGTTCTCAAGTAATACCCTGTCATTAATTTGTATGTCTATGGGTCTTGAAGTTTTATCATACTGTTCTTTTTGGGTTGTTTTGGATCTTTGAAGAATTTGCTGCGCTCTCTGCTGAGCCATTTGTAATCTGTATTTAATTTCTTTTTCATACGAATCAATATTATACAATGGATCTATGACGCTTTCAGAGAGAAAATTCAGAGCTGTTGGTATTTTTCCAAATATCAGTTCAAATGGGCTATAACCGTGCACGGTAGAAGGTGTTGTGTTATAACAATACGTAAAGTATTTTATCCACTCATCCCAATCGGTTCTGTTGAGGGATATATATGACCTTAAATATTCATTCAAAGTCCTGTGTGACCTTTCAATTGTTCCTAAGGTTTGATGGTGATACGCTGTGGAAGTTGATTGATCTATGTTCAGGAGCTTGTATAGCTCCTTTAGAGTCTGATTTCTATATTCAGACCCCATATCGGTAATGATTTTTTTCATCGGGCCATAAACTAGAATACAATTCTCAAAAATAGCTTTGGCTATTGTTTTGGCTGATTTATCCGATATAGGTATGGAGATTAAATATTTTGATAAGTCACATATGATAGTTACTGCGTATTGGTTACCAAAGTTAGATCGGGCTAACGGACCAATGGTGTCAACCAATACTATGTCAAATGCGCAAGCGGGTGTTGGTGTTATTGACAAAAGTTCTTTCGTTTTTGGCATGGATTTATTCTTTTGACACTCTAAACAGAGTCATATTTTTCCAAAGGTATTTCGCTCTCAATTTCTTTAAAAGTCTGGTAATTCCTGCATGACCAGCAAGTATAGGATCATTATGAAAAGTTTCGATTAATTTAGCTTTTTCCTTGCCTTCCGTTACATATTTTAATTTTGGGGTTAATGCGATTTTTAATTTTTTTAATAATTTGTTTGCATTATTTTTAAATTCAGTGATCTGAATCATACTGAATAAATTATCGTTTAATGAAAGTTGCAACTTGTATATATATTTTTATTATTGGTCTCTTTTTCTAGCCTTGGAAAGAATTGTCCTAAGTCAATTTTTCAATTAATAATAAAAGTATTTATAGGAAAGCTTATTAAAGTTCTTTTACCAATTTTTAAGTAACACCTTGGTGTTTCTTTTATTAAATCGAACTTCAAACGAACATCTTTTTTTACCTCGCTATAGCTCAATGTTTCGTACACTTTGGGGGTATCTACATTGCGAATTTTTAAAGAAAAATTTTCTTCACTAATATTCTTTTCGTTTCGTCTTGTCTCTGAACGGGTTTTTACTTTCAGGATGTTATTACTGTGTTGGATATGTTTTATTTGCTCAAAGTCTATGCGCGATAATGCGTCTGTACCGCAATTATCTTTACCTTTTATATGTTCTATAACGAAGTTGAATTCTTCGAGATCTAAACGCATTCTGGTTAGTTTTGATGATGGATTTTTCATAGAGAATAAGTAAGTAAGAGGTCTATGGTCACTTCTAACCAAAATTTCTTTTCCGTATACATATGACTTAAAATAATTTATCGCCCAGTGAATGGCTGCCAATTCTTGTTCTATGGTTGCTTTATTGCTTTCTCCCTTTGTAAATGATCTTGATGCATATGCCACTGGTAATTGTACGCCATTGTATTCCTGGCTTAGTACGGCTCCACAGGCATTTTTGCTAGGGTCTGTAGTGATGCAGAATGTTTTATCAAAATTCGGGTATTGTAAGATAGAAGGGCTTAAGAGCGCCTCTTTTAAATATTGGAATGCATTTTCACATTCGGTCGTCCATTGAAATTTTATATTTTTGCGCGTTAAAGCCTAGTACATACTTGTGAACCATCTCGTGAACCCATACAAATTTCGGTTTTTGGTTCACCCGTGAACGTGCTCGTGAACCTGAGTGGAGAACAAAGTGGAGAGTTTTCGTTCACGGGCAATTCACGTGCAAAATGTACGGGAACTGTTGGTGAAGCTTTGACATTTGGTTACAAAAAAAAGGACAGTTTTCAATTTGTACTGAATACGGATACTGATTCCTCATTTAAAGTTTGTGGCTGCTTTGCGTGTGGTTTTAAAAAAAAAAAGTTAAAACGCATTTATATGAAATAGAATACAAATGTTCACAACGCGTATTCACAAGTGTGTACCAGTGAGCAATTTCAAAAGCTCACTTTCTCCACTGGCGAACGTTCACTTCACGAGGAAGTATGTACTAGGCTTAAGCGTGTAAGGTGAGATGAATGAGAAGCGAAGTTTGGTATAAAGCAAAATGCAACAAATCTTCTTACTGCGTCGGAGTCTTTTGGTGTTGGGTAGTTTCTAATGATTTCATATTTGCTATCATCGGGAAGGATTCCCTTGTCAGTACATTTATGACCAAGAAAAGTAACTTTATGACCGAAGAAGGTGCATTTATCAGGATGAAGTTTTAAATTAAATTTCCTACATGTCTCAAATACGTCTTGTAAGTTTTTTATCATATGGCTTTCCGAACATCCAATCACGACCAAATCGTCCATATAAAGGAACGCTTGTTCTGGCGTAAGGCCAGCAAAGGCTAACGACATCATTCTTTGGAATGAATTTGGAGCAATTTTGATTCCGTAAGGAAGTCTTTTAAATCGAAATGAGCCTTCCGTTGTTGAAAAGGATGTTATGTCCCTAGATTCTTTTTCTATTTCAATTTGGTGAAACCCAGACATCAGATCTAGACATGAAAAATATTTTGCACGCCCTAATTGATCTAAGATGTTATCTATTCTTGGCAAAGGGTATTTATCAGCTACTAATTTTTTATTAATTTGTCGGTAATCAAAAACTAGTCGCCAGCGTTTTTCAGAACTTCCTGGGAGAGTTTTTTTTGGTACTAAAAGAATTGGGCTGTTGTATTCGGAAATGGATGGTTCTATAATATCATCTTCTTTTAATTTTTTAACTTGCCTACTGATTTCATCTTTTGAGAATAAGGTGTTCTATAATTCTTAATATAAACTGGTGTATCATCCTTAATTCGCAACTTTTGTTTATAAAAATTATTAGTTGTTATTTTATCAGTTTCTAAGGCGAAAATGTCTGCAAACTCATTGCATAGTTTTGTTAACCGTTTAGATGCAAAAGCGGGAAAATTTTTTGACAATTTTTCTATTACTTTTTCCTTGTGCCTACTATCTTTTTGATCAAATTTATAAACACTGTATGTAGAAAGGCTTTCTGTTTTAATTTGGACATTTATAAGTAAAGTGTTATCGAAAGTTGTATTTATTACTCTAACATACGGATTTGTTTTGGAGACTATAGCCTTACCAATATAAATTCCTTCTGATATTTTTTGATTCGGTATACAAATTTCTTCCTCTGTTTTTATGAAACTAATTTTTCTTACCACTTCACACCTTGCGGGCAATGACAAGGAATTTAGAGTTGGTGTGTCATAAATTGGAATGGATATATTTTTTGAGAAGTTATCTGGTCTGAGAATTAACCAGTTACTTTGTGTTTGGTAGTCTAAAATACAGTTGTATTTTTTTATAAAATCTAAACCTAATATTCCATCACTCGGGATTGAAAAATTTTTATCCACGATTTGAAAATTGTGTTTAATGAAAATATTTGTATTAAAAATCAATTCACCGGTAGTCTGACCAAGAGATTGCACTACGCCATTGCCTATTCCACTTATCTTGGACGAATGAATATTGTTTATAAATTTATTGGGATGAAGTTTGTTTTCCTTAAATACAGAAACATCGGTAGTCTGACCAAGAGATTGCACTACGCCATTGCCTATTCCACTTATCTTGGACGAATGAATATTGTTTATAAATTTATTGGGATGAAGTTTGTTTTCCTTAAATACAGAAACATCGGCACCTGTATCTACTACGAATGTGTTTGTACAGTGACTTAATGTATTTTCAACTATTATATAACTGCTAAGGTTAAGATTTAGGTTAAAAATTTTGAAATTCTGATATTGAGCCAAAGTTTTATTTAAGCATCCCCCAGTTGTGAAACCTGGGGGTTTGACATGTTTTCCGAAACCTCGTTTATAACTCTTACGTTTCGGTTTCCTCTATGAAAGCGATTATTATTTTGCGCTCGGTATGAATTTTGGAAACTATACTTCCGTTCATTATTTTGGTATCTGTAGTTTTGTCGGCCGCGTCCACGTCCACGACCACGAAAGTTATTACAATTATTGGATCTTTTATTATAAAAAACAACGTTAGACTGGCTAGCGCTCACTTCTATAGTTGTAGTTACAAATTTGGATACAGCTTCGGTTATATTATTGAACGTACCTGCTTCCATAATGAGTTTAATTTTTTCATTGGACGCATTTGTAGATAGCGATTTCACGGCATTTTGGGTGGAGTATTCTTCAGCTAGCCTGAAGGGAACACCTTCTGAAATGTATGTCCTTTTAAGTGAAGATGAAATGATCCTCTATTTCTTTGATATACGTGTTCGTAGGCCTATTGTTTTGCCTTGCACTCATTATTTTTGAAATAAGTACTTTAGAGGATACGCTCTTAATGTTGTTTTGAAGGGTTTGTACTATCTCATTAACTGTACTTTCGTTTGTTATAAAGTTGCGTGCTGTTCCTGATAATTTCGTTTTAATCAGAAAAACAGCGCTACTTTCATTAGTCCCTGCATTTTCGTTGACCAGATTAACAGCGTCAACAAAACGCTGTAAATTCTCCGGTGAACCATCAAATTCTGGAACTATTCTCGAAGCAAAATTCAGAAAATCGATAGACGACGACATATTGTCTTCGATTGTATCTTCGCTTTCACTGTCACTTATTTCCTGATCTTGCTCTTCTATATTTATATCAACTAAGACATTAAAGTCCGTGAGAATTTTTATATTTTTGTTAAGTCGACAACAAGCTCTATACAAATGGTCACGAAAATAATAATGTATTTCATAAGCTTCTGTTTTGTGAGGCTTTGTTAAGTTTGCGAAGTTTTTTTTTTATAATCTCATGTACGAGATTGTACTCATTTATTAAATTACGTAAATGAGTTTCGCTAACAGTTCCCTTAGGGGGATTTTTTTTGTTTATACATTTAAAAATTCTCAGGAATTCTGTTTTATGGTCTTTAATATTATTTACCTACAATGTCTTCCCATTTTGACATATTTTCAAAAAGGATATATGGTTAAATCTTCATAATAATAAAAAAAATTAAAAAAAAATTGTGTATTACGTATGTCTCAAATTAGTTTCTTCCTGTCATATTTATATTCCATGATTCGCCATCAGATTTAGTTGAGCATCTGAGATTTCTTGCTTCCTGTTGATTTCACTTCCAAGTTATTTAGTTAGGCGTCTGAGATTTCTTGCTTCCAGTTGATTTCACTTCCAAGGTATTTTCAATTTGTTTTCTTTTATTTTTGCCGTTATTTGAAGTTAGACTTTTTTGTTATATTTTGTCCATTGACACAGCGCGGTTTAAATATTTTCGTTTTATATTACCGCGATATATACACACGATTTTATATACGAAACTAGTGTCTAGGTTTTGTTCGTTATTATTTTTAATGTCTATTTCATTAATCACATTTGCTTTTGGGTCTACGAATTTCGATTGTTTTTTTCCCATTTTTTTTTTTTTACACTTTTACACTTGCGTGTCAAAAAATTATATACATATGTATCTCAAAACTTCACTTAACGCTTTCTCATTTAGAGGCTTCACTTATTTTTATCACGGTCACGGTCGCCATGTAGAGAATAGTGATCACACGTTTGGTTTGAGGTTCGTTTGTTGACTGCTGGGCATTGATCAAACATAATATTATGCATCCACTTTCAAAGTTGGTGCACTGAAAGTTAGAAAGCTCGTGTGTATCTGATACGCCTGGAGAACCATTAGTAGGAATGGTTCCCAAGATGTAACTGAATACTGTTTTGGGGGTTTTATGTTAGTTTCCGGGGAATTGAGGTTGGCCTTGATTCCCACGACAAATAATGATGAGGTTGACATTACAATAGTAAATGGTAGTTTGATGTCAATATTACCAATTTTGGGAGAATTTACACATTCATCTGAAAATGTGGAAGTACTCAATATGCAATGGAGGTTATTGTTAGGCAATAATGATTTTGTTAAGAAATACCATGACCCTTCAGACATAACAAACTTTTGGTAAAAAGACAGAACATTTAAAAACTGGGTAGGTGAATTGGCATTGGTAGAGCTAGCAGATTGTATGCTTTTGTTATGCTCGTTACCGCATAGCAGGGCAGCTAGTCAACTTAATTGAAACTGGTACTAGAAACAGCCTCAACACTAATACCCTTCAAAATATTATATTAGCTAAATATAAATTTAAATTCATAAATGGTGAATTTATAATGAAGTAAGGTCGTTAATTGCTTATGTACAGGTATATATGAAATATCGAAAAAAAATGTGATCTCTTTTTATTGTATGTATGTAGGTATCTAGATGAATTCTCAAAATGGAATTTGAATTTTTGTTTATTTATTTTAAGAAGCTGTGTTTTGTTTTGTTTTTTTTTTTACTGTTGAATTCATTTTTAAAGTTCTGTTGTTTTTGTTCAAAAATAAAATGTGTATATTATGATTTGAATTTTGTTTTGCTCATTCTAAAATCTACTGCGGTATATTGCAATCTACTGCGATTTTTTCTTATATTTGCTACGCTAAATTATTTTAAGGGTGGCAGCGCTGATGGGGTTTGCTCTCTTTCGACCTACAAGTTGCTCTGAGAGGATTTTGCCCGTTAGCATAAGCATGTATTAGTTGTCCCGCATTTCTTATAAAAAAGTCCAGGTAGAACCTGTTACGGGCTTTGGTCTCAGTTATGCAGAGTTAGGGGGAAAACAATATAAAGTGAACTCAGACGTTCAAAAAACAGCCGTGCAGAAAGTATAGGCGCACCCTACAACTGCAATGTGTGGCCCAATTTGAGTTCGGCTCAGTTTTGACAGATTAACAACCAGGTGAGTATTTTAACAACTCAACGAAAATAAAATAATTTCATTCCCAGTGATGTAAATGATGGTAAAACAATTTAAATCACAAATATTAATTTATTTAATAACAAATTTGTAATGAATTTGCACTTAATTTAATCCTCAGAAAAAAGATGAAACCAAGGAGGATGTTATAACGCGAAGGTCTTGTCGAGATCAGCGAGGACAAAAAGTCGATTTCCCGTCATCCAGAGCGACGGATTCCCGAGCTTAATGTTTAGAAACGCAAAAAGATTATATTTCTCCTCGTCTAATTCAAGGGCTTTCGATAAGGTAGTACTTGGACAAAACTCAAATTATATGAATATTGTTTGGTTTTTTTAGTTGAAATTATACTTGTAGACAAGATTTTGTTCCTGGCAATCAAATCGCTCTGTTCCGATGGGTTCTTATGTCGTCAATTTTTAACCCGAGCGTAGGAATGAGAATGGTCAGGTTACAGCGAAGGGATTGATATTGCAGAAGGCTGAAAAGCTTCGCGATGAAACCGGTCTGACATGCTTCATTTGTCGAGTGGGATATGCACGTCGAGAGTGTGGCTATGAAGTTGATGAGGTGATGCTTGAGGCTACCGATACAATTTTGCAGAAATTCACAGTTGAATACCTTCCTTGTACATGTACATGTTTTGGCAAATTCTGTTATGTAGCTGGCAAGGATATAAGTTCGGAATCGTAATCAGCTACAAAAAATTAAAGAACTATTTAAAACCATAAAATAATTACAATCAAGGTGTTTTTTTCAAAACTTCAAGTAGTCTTGCAATTTAAAGTTAAGGGATGCCTTGAGTCTAAGTCTGACTGAAGATGAAGAGAAAGAATTTCCAGCTAATGTTGTTAACCACGTGAAATCGCAAAGCAATACACACGAACGTGATGAGAACAGTAAATAAATAAATTAGGTGGCGCAACAGTCCGTTGAGAACTAGGGCCTAGTGACTTACAACTCTCAACCATTGTGCTAGTAATGTTCTCAGGAAACAATAAGGATTAAAAATATAAGGTTTTCAAATTTGTTGAATTGTACGTATGCCTCAATAAATAAAATGCACGACTGGGTCGCACGAACTTGCTCCTGTATGCAAAGAGTCTGTTTAAGAAAGTACCTATGTATATAAGATTTGAAACATACCAGTAAAATAAGTTTGTCTTCAAAGATATGCATGCAATTTGATTTGTCAAAAAAAACTCCATTTTTCAATTTTTTTGTTTGAAAATCGTTAGACCTGTTTTATTTAAATTAATTTTTTTATGAATACAAATTTTCCATTTTTTCTTAAAAATATTTTTGTTATGCAGTTGTTTAGTGATCTCTTAATATCATATCCTTGCACTTTTCGATTGTCCGGAACTCTTCTTGTTCATCGCCTTGACGACCTACTATAGCGATGACACAACAGGAGGCAATGACCAGCGCAACTATGACCTACTACAACGAATACTGATGACACAACAGGAGGCAATGACCTGCGCAACTTCGATTTGTGTTATTGTTTTTATTTATTTATTTTAATGCTGACATATTTAAATGTTATTGATTGACATAATTTGTATATATTTTGATTTGTAAGAAAATTATTATTATATGTAATCGATACTTTGTAATAAAAATTGTATTATGTGTAATGAATAGTTTAAGTATAAAAGAGACATAATTGTCAACAATAAAAGCATTCGTCAGTAACAACCAATCATAACAAGGTGTTTTATTTACGAATCTCTACAAGAACAAGTTCAAGTGCTTGGATCTTGATTCCTATTAATCTTATTGTTTATGTACAGTAAGAAAGGTCAATAATTGTATTGAACAAATTTGACTTAACAAAACATTTGGTGACCCCGACGTTAAATCGTCAACCTAAAGATTTGGTCATCGACACATTACGTTTTATTAGCATCAACAGCTGAAACTAAGCATCAATCCATAAAAATCTGACAAGAAGGTTCACAATGGAAACCTGGACAGCTGAACAACGTCAGGCCGGAGAAGACATACAAACCATCATCAGGAACTTCAACAAGGATTCGCCTACACGAAAAACGACGAAGGAATACTTTGCTTCACGATTAAACCGAATCGAAGCTATTTGGAAGGATTTTGAAGCCAGAGACGAAGAAATTCGGTTATCGAATCTAAAAATCGATGATGAATATTTTGCTTCGAGTTATTTCGATAAAATTAAAGAGATAACTCAAAAATACATACAAATATTCAAGGATTCGCTAGCCAAAGTAGAGACCAGCCCAAGTAAGGAGCCGCTAACTGAGATAGAGTCCAGCGAAACTAAGAAGACACCTGAAGAAAAAACAACGCCCGAGGGAAAAGTAAGAACACCTGAGGGAGAAGAACAAACATCGCACGAGGTGCTTACTCTCATGCGTCGCCAAAAGGCACTAATGAATTCATTATCCCGGCTCATTAACGGTCGAGTTAAGGAAGAAGTTCCCATTCAATGCCTGGAGGCAATGAATAAACTCTGGAGCCAAATTGAAGAACTACATTATTCAATTTGGGAGAAGTGCGAAAACCCACTTACAGAGGGTTACGACATGAACTCTTATTCAGAGTTTGAAATAAAAATTCTGAAGAACCGATCGTCACTAAAAGGACCTACCAATAATACAAGGAATGATCATCTGTCAGTGCAGCTCCCAAAGATGACAATCCCGAAGTTTGACGGCGATTATCTAAAATGGCAGACCTTTTCTGACATCTTCACCAAGATGATACACCACCAAGATTTACCGCAAATACAAAAAATGTGGTATTTAAAAACAAATGTGTCTGGTGATGCAGAACGCCTGCTAAGGCACTTGGAACTGACAGAGGAAAACTACACGATCGCATGGAAGACTCTTCAAGACCGATTTAGCAACAAAAGGGCCCAGACGTTGTCCCTTATTCAAAAAATTTTGGGTTTGCCGCAGCAAAACTCCGAAGTAAAAACCATGAGAGAGTTTCATGATACAATTCATGAATCTTTGGCAGCTTTGAAGGCCCTCAGCATCGATACAGACTCGTGGGCTCCTCTGCTCATTTATCTATTAACAAAGAAGTTAGATCGACAAAGCCATCTACTATATGAGCAATCTGTCAAAAACCCTCGAGAACTTCCAACAATAGAAGAATTCCTCAAATTCTTGAAGAGCCGTTTTGAGGCCCTAGAAGCTGTTGAGGGAAAAGACCGAACCAAGGTGGTATCCAACATTGCTACCTCCAACATCGATAACTGCAAGGTATGTGGCAATAAGAACCACCCAATTTTTTATTGCGAAAAGTTCCTGAAGATGTCAGCCGCTGAGAGATTAAGATGGACGCAAAGACAACGATTATGCGTGAATTGTTTCAAGGCCGATCACACAGCAAAAACATGTGTGTCACGAAGCTGCTCCAAGTGCACAGGCAAGCATAACACCCTGTTGCACTTGGTACCAAAAATTCCGCGTCCATCCAACGCACCTACTGGCGCAACTACTTCAGAGACTACAACTGCTAAACTTAGCACAACGAAGACTTCAGAGATTACAACTGCTAAACCTAGCACAACGAAGACTGAGGCTTCGGCACCAATGACGGTAGCTACGATTCAAAAGCTTAATGACAACCAGGACTACGTGCTGTTGGCTACAGCAAGAGTTATCATCGCCGCAAACAATGGGCAATCCTGTGTGGTCAGAGCGATTTTAGACTCAGGTTCACAGATAAATCTGGTATCAGAGAGGCTTATCAAACGCCTATCTTTATCACCCAAACCATCATCTCTATGTATCGAAGGCATCGGACGAAGAACACGAAGCTCCACACAACGAGTCAACATCAAACTTCAATCGTCAATTGGAAAGTTCAACTGCAGAGTGGAAGCATTCATCCTTCCAAGCATCGTGTCACCTCAACCTACGCAGAATCTGGATACAACAACCTGGTCCATTCCTGAAAACATCAATCTCGCAGACCCAAACTTTCATCAATCCGACAAAATTGATGTTCTGCTTGGAGCAGAATTGTATCATCAACTCATACGTCCAGAACAAATACGAATTGGTGACAAGATGCCATTGTTACAGAACACCGTTCTTGGTTGGGTTGTGGCAGGAAAAATTGAAAACGTAGCATACAACAATGCCACTTGTGCAATCTTCTGCGAAGACGATTCTACTAATGACCTCATTGAAAGGTTCTGGAAACTGGATGACTTCGAAGACTCGCCAAGACCGATGACGACAGCCGAGAAATTCTGTGAAACACATTTCACTCAAACAGTAACCAGGTCTAATACCGGCCGCTTTGAAGTTCGACTACCATTCCGAGAAAATGGTGAAGCCTTGGGTGACTCAAAGCAATTAGCACTCAACCGTTTTATGTCATTAGAAAGACGACTAAACAAAAACCCAACATTAAGGAGGGATTATATCAAATTTATGGACGAATATGAAGCATTTGGACACATGGAACAAATGAATCCAACCGATATCCCAAAACCTCACTTCTTCATCCCTCATCACTGTGTACTTAAACCTGATAGCAGCACAACAAAACTACGTGTTGTCTTCGACGCATCGGCTAAAACCTCTACGGGTCTATCTCTCAATGACATACTCCATACTGGACCCACAGTTCAAAGTGAACTTTTCTCGATCCTACTCCGATTTCGAATGCATAAATTTGTGTTTACAGCAGACATCGAAAAAATGTACAGACAAATTCTCGTTCATGAAGAGGATCAGAATTATCAACTCATCGTGTGGAGGCAGCAGCCATCAGAAGACATAAAATACTACAAGCTCAAAACCGTCTCTTACGGAACCTCGGCCGCCCCCTACTTGGCAACCAAATGCCTGCAGTTTTTAGCCTCTCAAAGCAAGCTAACGCATCCAATAGGAAGCCAAATCCTATTAGAGGATTTCTATGTAGACGACTGCATCGGCGGATCCAACAGCATCACTCAGGCAAAGGAAGCTCAAAAACAACTAAGGTCAATCCTGGACAACGCCGGATTTAAACTTCGAAAATGGTGTGCAAACCATCCCCAATTGTTGAATGATATTCGCCCGGAAGATCAGGAAATCTGCCTTGACTTCACTGACGCAAGCCACTGCACCATAAAAACACTTGGACTCGTTTGGCAACCTAAATCAGACGAATTATGCGGGAGGGCTCAAATAAATGATACTTCATCAATCACCAAACGTGTGGTAAGTTCAGAACTCGCACGAATATTCGACCCATTGGGACTATTTGGCCCCGTTGTAGTTCAAGCCAAAATCTTCATGCAAAAACTTTGGCATTCAAAACTTTCTTGGGATGACGAGCTTCCACAACACCTCAAAGAAGAATGGTTCAGCTTCAGGAAGGACATATCAGATCTCGACCAAGCGAAAATTCCCAGACACGTTTTCAAGGGAAACCCTACGTCTATACAGATTCATACGTTCGTGGATGCTTCAGAGCGAGCCTATGAAGCTGCGGTATATTTACGTTCAACATACCAAGATCGAACAACTATCAACAGGCTACTGTGTGCAAAATCGCGTGTAGCCCCAATAAAACAACAAACACTTCCTCGACTCGAACTATGCGCTGCAGTATTAGGAGCTGAACTCACCCGCAGAGTACGAGAAGATGTGCGACTTCCAGAAGCGGCAGTATTTTTTTGGACAGATTCCCAAATTGTTCTTTCCTGGATAAACTCAACGTCATCTTCATATCACACCTTCGTAGCAAATCGAATCGCAAAAATACAAGAACACTCATGGGGAGCCCTGTGGCGTCATGTGCCATCAAAGGAAAATCCCGCAGACTTGCTCTCTCGAGGAATATCTGCACGAAACTTCATGTCTTGTCACATGTGGCTTTATGGACCTTTCTTTTTACATGGAGATGAATCAGCGTGGCCACAAACATCTCCAAGGGAACAAGAACCTCATTCAGATCTTGAACGAAAAAGAAAACACATTGTTGCTATAGCACTACAAGACGATCCTCCAAGTCAATTCATCTACAAGATACAACATCGAAATTCATTCAAGTTTCTACAAAATACCATTGGCTATATGCTCCGGTTCATCAAAAGGGCCAAGAAACTCAAGGTGAATCCGGAGGGACAGAAGGCGCTTTCACCCAAGGAGCTTAACGAATCTCTCATGACTATCATAAGGCAGATACAATCCATTGAATTCAAGGGCGAAATTCAAGATCTTAAAAGAAATAAGGGCCTATGCAAATCTAGTGCATTTATAACTCTGGCACCATTTTTAGACGACAACAACGTTCTTCGAGTAGGAGGACGACTAGAAGCTGCATCAATATCATTTGATGCAAAACATCCAATATTACTCCCCTACAACGAATCAATTACAAAGTTGCTTTTCAAATTTAAACATGACTCACACAATCACTGTGGACCGCAAACCTTATTATCCATTCTTAGACAACAGTTTTGGCCAATTAAGGGGAAGATCACAGCTCGACACACAGTTCATAACTGCATTAGATGTACAAGAACCAGACCAAATCTAATGACCCAAATAATGGGTAATCTTCCTGCCGACCGAGTTACTCCAAATTGACCATTCCTTATCAGCGGTGTAGATTTCTGTGGACCCCTGTGGGTGCACTTCAAAATCAGAGGTAAGAAACCACACAAGGTTTACTTAGCAGTGTTTTGCTGCTTCTCAACTAAGGCAGTGCACTTGGAAATAGTAACAGATTTAACCACTGAAGCCTTTATTGGGGCCGTGAGAAGATTCATTAGTAGAAGAGGAAGAATCCAGACGCTATATTGTGACAATGCAACCAATTTCGTCGGAGCCAAAAATCAGCTTGCCGAGCTCAAGGATATGTTACACACAACAGAAGCAAGAGAATCCATCATCAAGGCCAGCAGCGATAAGGGAATAACCTTTAAGTTCATTCCACCAAGAGCCCCCCACTTCGGCGGATTATGGGAAGCAGCAGTCAAATCAGCGAAACATCTCCTACTCCGAACAGTATCTACAGCCTCATTAACCCATGAGGAACTAGAAACTGTGGTCATCAAAATAGAGGCAATTCTGAACTCAAGGCCCCTAACTCCACTGTCAACTAACCCAAATGATCTTGCCGCACTTACACCTGGACATTTCTTAATAGGAGAACCTCTTACCGCACAAATTGACCCCGATATAGTTCCAGAGACTAAAAATCTAAGAAATCGGTGGAGTACCATCTGCTACCTTAAACACGAATTTTGGAAACGATGGTCAACAGAGTACCTCAATCAACTCCAACAAAGAAACAAGTGGAACACGAGCCAACAAAATATAAGAATTGGCGACCTAGTCATCATAAAGGAAGATAACATTCCAACCCTCAAATGGCCGTTGGGAAGAATTGTCGACATCTTTAAGGGACAGGATGACATAATTCGAGTGGTTAACGTAAAAACACAGTCAGGAATATTAAAACGACCTATTCATCGTCTAGCTCCACTCCTTGACGATAGCGAAGATGTCAACCAGGAACAGGAAGATTAGGACACACAAGCAGAAACATCACCAAAACGACGGAAAACATGCAATACTTCATTAATCACAACGGTAATTCTATCATTATTCTTGCTTCCAATGGTTATTGCATCACCGATAAACATTACAAGATTCAAAAACAATCCTGGACTATACTTCGAAAATCTTGGCTCCACCAACCTGATTGCAAACGAATGGAACCTAGTCACATATTATGACCTAGCACCCATCCGAGCTGAGCTTGAGGCATTCAACAACGGAACAAAGGCTCTCCAACACAACATGTAATGCGATGGTTACCTACCTAACGAATATGAAGATATCACTCCAAGGAGACACCAACTTAATCTCAAGACATCGAAGTACTAGAGCAGCAATAAACGTTGTGGGAAACATAGCTCATACGTTATTCGGGCTACTGGACTCTGACTATGCAGAAGAATTGTCTAAAACAATCGACCATATAAACAATAATGAGGCTCTTTTATTATCGATGTTAAAAAATCAGACGTCTGTCATCGACTCAACCATCAACATAATAAAGCATGATCAGCTGGAGGTTCGAAATCGCATAAACATGCTTCAAAACCAAGCCAACGAGATTATTGGAAGAATCGGAAACACAACTGACCAGCTTAGAGTATTTCAAATCTTCACTACACTCGCAATGCAACTAATGATGATGGCATCTAATCTTCAAAGGATCGAAGGCACGATTCTTAAGACACTAACGGATGTACACTATGGCAACATCAACCCTCTACTGCTCTCACCTACTCAACTTAAGGCTGAAATCATGAACATAAAAAATCATTTACCACTGTCACAAAAACTACCATTCGAGCAAGAAGATTTGCTCCAATTCTACAAAATATCAACAACGAAGGGTGGTTCCGCAGGAAAACACTTAATTTTCGTAATCACCATTCCACTCGTTGAACAAGAAGCTTTTGAGCTATTCCAAATAACACCAGTTCCTTTGATACTAAACAACACGCTTCTGAAAATTAATCCAGCCATAGAAATCCTGGCCATAAACCGTCATAGAGACCAATATTTTCCAATGACTTCATCAGAATTCAAGGAGTGCAACAAAGGAAAGGAAATGCAGTTTTTCTGCTCAAACCGAAAGGCAAAATATCACTCCGGTTCACAAGCGTTCAACTGTGAATTCTCTCTTTTTATCAACGACACCGCAACATCATGTAACATTGTTAAATCCATCAACAACATTCTATGGACCCAGTTGAACAATAGAAATCAATGGATATTTGGAGCACTTAAAAATATTCAACTTACAGCTGTATGCAAAACCGAAACCCTTCAAATGGAGCTCTATGGAGCTGGACTGCTCTCAATCGAGAACGATTGCAGAATCCGGAACAATCTGGTTACAATTCAAGGAACCCAGATGACCATAAGCAATGTACATTCATCCTTCATAAGTTTTGGAAACTTATCAGCAATAGCAAAGCCTAGTGATGTTCACGCAGCTTTAGATCTAATCCCAATTTTCAACAACACTCACGTTGACTTACTAACAACACTCCAAACTCAGCTGTCGACATTGCAAAATCAGAATCTCGCAGACCTCAACGAAAAAATATTTACGAACAACATTCACCATTACGCAATCAGCTATCTGGCTTTAATCATAGCAGTCTGTCTTGGGATCATATTTCTGTTCAGAGCTCGGAAGCAAGGGACGTCAAACGAAATTCCCCTTCCTTTACCGCACAAGACTCAATACAACGTCTCAGAGGTATAATTCTTGAATGAGTACCCATTCAACGCGGGGAAGAATGTTCATCGCCTTGACGACCTACTATAGCGATGACACAACAGGAGGCAATGACCAGCGCAACTATGACCTACTACAACGAATACTGATAACACAACAGGAGGCAATGACCAGCGCAACTTCGATTTGTGTTATTGTTTTTATTTATTTATTTTAATGCTGACATATTTAAATATTATTGATTGACATAATTTGTATATATTTTGATTTGTAAGGAAATTATTATTATATGTAATCGATACTTTGTAATAAAAATTGTATTATGTGTAATGAATAGTTTAAGTATAAAAGAGACATAATTGTCAACAATAAAAGCATTCGTCAGTAACAACCAATCATAACAAGGTGTTTTATTTACGAATCTCTACAAGAACAAGTTCAAGTGCTTGGATCTTGATTCCTACTAATCTTATTGTTTATGTACAGTAAGAAAGATCAATAATTGTATTGAACAAATTTGACTTAACAAAACACTTCTTTATTACGTAAATGTCTTTTTAACAGCACGCCCTTATTGCGTCTTGCTATTAGACTTTGTATGTTACAGTAAAAAACTGGTTTCGGTGAGATGTTTCGTTTTAATTGTTTTCATGATCCTGTGTGTTTTCCGTGTTTACGGTGTTTTCGTCAACAACATAAGTTTGATGTCCAAATGAAATGTTTAAGGGAGTGATGCAATCTTTATAGGGATTAAATATTTTATTTTTTTGAGCCAAATCTACAGCTCAAAAAAAACTGTGTGTGACAGCTACTCCATTTTAAACCCAATCTAAATTTTCATTTCTACTATGTGAATCAAAAAACCAAACTAATTGTCTAGACTTAAAAAATGCAACAGAAATGTTTGAAGAGGTTAAAATACCTTGAATTTCTGAATTAAAAAACCTTACCACTTCCTGAGAGAAACTATGCGTTTCATAAATAAATCCTTGAAAGGGAACGATTGAATATTCAATATCAAAACTGTTTCCCTCCATTAAAGCTTTATTTAAAACTTAATCAGCAGCAAGATATTGTGTTACTGGTGGATCTTGATGAAATCTCAACCTATAGGTTTCTAAGGAATTCTTATGTAAAATATTTCCTAGAGATAAAGAATTTTGTCCAGAACTGCTTGGTTCCAATTGTCAATATGAACAATTTGTAACATGCACAGTGCTATAACAGAGTTACTAGTGCACTGTTTATTTCTAAGCTCTCCGAAAATTTCATTGTCTTGGCTTATAGATCCAAGAATTATTTTTGGGTAGGCAATTCCATTCAGGTTAACATTTACATTTTGTCTTAAATTAAGTGACTTTTTTGAAGTTTTTTTTCACTAAAAAATTGCCTTCTTTTGTTTCTTTCCCATTTTTATACTAGATGAATCAATGTAATAACGGGTGATTTTTTAAGAGCTGGAGAACTTTAAAAAAAAAAAAACGCATAAAATTTGCAAAATCTCATCGATTCTTTATTTGAAACGTTAGATTGGTCCATGACATTTACTTTTTGAAGATAATTTTATTTAAATGTTGACCGCGGCTGCGTCTTAGGTGGTCTATTCGGAAAGTCCAATTTTGGGTAATTTTTTCGAGCATTTCGGCCGGAATAGCCCGAATTTCTTCGGAAATGTTGTCTTCCAAAGCTGGAATAGTTGCTGGCTTATTTGTGTAGACTTTAGACTTGACGTAGCCCCACAAAAAATAGTCTAAAGGCGTCAAATCGCATGATCTTGGTGGCCAACTTACCGGTCCATTCCTTGAGATGAATTGTTCTCCGAAGTTTTCCCTCAAAATGGCCATAGAATCGCGAGCTGTGTGGCATGTAGCGCCATCTTGTTGAAACCACATGTCAACCAAGTTCAGTTCTTCCATTTTTGGCAACAAAAAGTTTGTTAGCATTGAACGATAGCGATCGCCATTCACCGTAACGTTGCGTCCAACAGCATCTTTGAAAAAATGCGGTCCAATGATTCCACCAGCGTACAAACCACACCAAACAGTGCATTTTTCGGGATGCATGGGCAGTTCTTGAACGGCTTCTGGTTGCTCTTCACTCCAAATGCGGCAATTTTGCTTATTTACGTAGCCATTCAACCAGAAATGAGCCTCATCGCTGAACAAAATTTGTCGATAAAAAAGCGGACGTAAAGCGCGAAACACATTTCGAACCGAACACTGATTTTGGTAATAAAATTCAATGATTTGCAAACGTTGCTCGTTAGTAAGTCTATTCATGATGAAATGTCAAAGCATACTGAGCATCTTTCTCTTTGACACCATGTCTGAAATCCCGCGTGATCTGTCAAATACTAATGCATGAAAATCCTAACCTCAAAAAAATCACCCATTAAAAGCTTAGCTGAACTGATTTGTACGTGCATTCAAGGAACACAATATTTTCTTCAAATAGCATGTTATTTTTTTTGTAGATGATTTTTGTTGCAAAATTCTCGAATTCTTGTTTAATTTTTTTTTTCTTGATATGTTCCTACAATATGTATAGACCCCAAGAATTCGAAAAAACGAACGTAAGTATTTAGCTTTAGGTTTAAATTTAGAGAGCGGATAAGTTGGGACTTGATATCAAACATGTCTTCAACGTTTGAAATTTGATTTTGCATGGAATGCACGTTCTATTTAAATTAATTGCATCTATTTCCCCAAAAAATTAAAACAGTATAGCATAATTTTTTTCAGATGTAAAAGCAAATAGTGAGCTTATGGCGGAGGGAAATTTTTTTGTCGAGAATAGAAATTTAGTCTGGACGAATCATCATCATATATATTATTTCGTTAGCATGTCTCCCTTTTTGGGCTCTCATGCGGAACTAATTTTAACAAATAAAGTCTCAAAACAAAGAAAATTTTCCGTAGACTATGCGAGTTGTATTTTATTGAATATTAATTTATAATTTGTTGAAAAAACTTAACTTTTGATTATAATAAAAATATGAAATACTCGGAAAATATTAAGTTAAGGGAAATGGTTTGTGTATTTGATAAGTTGAATACACACCATTTTTGTCGGTAAGCTAGTTTCCAGGAATTTCCTTTCTATATACAAAAGCACGATTCATCCCAAGACACAACTCATTCTAGGACAACTCATCCCGGAAATGAAAAATACTTGCAACGAAAACATATGTTTGTGTATTCAACTAGTTCGTTCAAAGCTTTTTCCATTGGATAGCTTTATTTTAATTTCATATTAGAAGAACCAGGATGGAAAATAAATTATCTGAAGATAAGAAAGAGGTCGAACATGTATGTTTAAATTGTATTGGTTGTGTAGTTAGGTAGGTGTCTAAAACGAATAAAGAATAGTTCATTGGCGTGCTCAGCTTTATGCAGATAGATAGATAAAGACATGTTTATGATGATAATGAAGGAATGTTATTGGTAGGTAGAAGGTACTTACCTACTACAATCCAATCACATTCCTTCTTTCCTACAAGTTTTGTCCACGTTCAGTCAAATTTTAACAAAAATATAATTGACAGTAATTTGAGAGATACGAGTATCAAGAACGGAACATCAATTTTTAGCAAATTTACGTACTATTTTTTGTAGGTTTTATTTTTTCATGAAAAAAAATACTGTTGGATTTTTATAAAAAAACTACTGAATATCGAAAACAATATTTTCTGTGAAATAAAAAGAGTTTGAATACAATATTTTTAATTTTTGAAAAACTATTTGAGTAGTAAGTAAATTTTTACCAAGTTTTAGTATTGTTCTTTTTTTGGGTTCTTATTTTTTGTAAAAAACCTGTCAATTCGATTTTTCTCAAAATTTTACTGAATTGACAAGAATATTTTTTAAAAGATAAAATTAGTTGGAAGCCAATATCTCAAAGTTTTGAAAAGATATTTGAGCCAAAAATCAATTTTTACCAACTTTTGTTAAATTTTCTTTTAAGTTTTTATAATAAAAAAAACGCATTGAAAGTCTACCTCCTAGGTAGTCTGGGAAAGGCTTATGCTTGTGTATCAGTTTATGTTTAAAAATATGTAAAAAAGGGGCGCTTTCTACAAATCTTGCACAGGGCGCAAGTTTGGCTGGAGCCGGCCCTGGGTGTAACAAACAATCTTTTTTTAACAATCTTTTATATTATTATTAAAACTTATTTTTAATCAAGTTGTTGTTTGTTTCTTTTACTGGTTCTGTATTTCTTCAGGTTATGGGCCCAGAGCCAGTCAAGTAAAGTTCAAACACAATTTTTTAGCTAAAGTACAGACAAGAGAAATTAAAGTACATTTTTTTCGCAATCAAAATGGCGGAGGCAAAGCAAAAGTTTTCCAAGTTAAATAATTCTCCATTTGCGTCCTGAAGCTGAAGTAGCTGCTGGCGTTGTTCCCCAGGAGGCCTAAACCATTAAACTAAAACGCAGCGAAGAAATGAGCAGAGGGGAAACTTTTAAACTTGGAAACTTACTTTTCTGGCCTTACATTTTGCAAATTCAGAAATGAGATCATCAAAGTCTAAAGAATTTATTTTATTTATTTCTTTTCAATGGACATTATAGATAAAATTACAAATCTCTCTTGAGTCATGGTTGTCCTAACGGGTGCGGCAGAGAAACGGATCGTATTTTAAACGATTCTAGCGCCATCTGTTGTTAAGTTAGGAAAACGATTTTGGTTTCATTAAAAAGAGGAAGAAAGCCGAATTTTGTTCATGTATTTATTTATTTTATAATAAATCATCATGGCTGAGTGGTCGATGGATAAACGCGCGTTTACTGTTGAGCAGTTTTTTCGTTATAATGACTCATACGTTTCGGTAGTACGCGAGTTTCGAAAACGTTACGGCTTGTCCGGTAAAGAGCCTATTTTTACTGAAAAAACTTTACGAATGGGGGTAAAAAACTTTCGAGAGACCGGCTCGGTGGTTAAAAAAACCTCCTGGCTTGCCGAAGAGTGTACGGACTCCGCCGACGATTGAACGCGTGCGCCAGGCTATTCAGAAAAGTCCATGTCGTTCCGCACGAATGCACGCGAAAAATCTCAATGTTTCGGACCGAACGGTTAGAAGAATACTTCATGAAGATCGCAACTGTCATCCGTATAAAATATTGTATGCCCAGCAACTTCTTCCGGCCGATCGTGCCTCAAGAATTGCGTTCAGTCGAATAATGTTGGAGAAAATCGAGTCGAATGAAATTCCATTAGACGCGATATTGATCACCGATGAGGCGCATTTTTATTTGAACGGAGACGTCAACGCACAAAATCTTCGATACTGGTGTGAGCAGAATCCTCGAATTATTCACGAAAAACCCCTTCACTCGCCGAAAGTGACTGTATGGATGGGAGTTCCGGTGACGATGTTAAAAAATGTGTACGATAATTTCGTTTCGCGTCTACGCAATTGTATCGAAAATAAGGGGTGTCATTTGAATGACGTTATTTTTAAAACTGGTAAACTATCAAAATAAATAAATACATGAAAAAAATTAGGCTTTCTTCCTCTTTTTAATGAAACCAAAATCGTTTTCCTAACTTAACAACAGATGGCGCTAGAATCGTTTAAAATACGATCCGTTTCTCTGCCGCACCCTGTATAAGATAATTTTTAATAATTTTAAGTTTAGAAAAACTACGTTCTCCTGAAGCTACCGTGACCGGGATTTTATTAAGGATTTGGAGAGCAATTACTAAATTCGGAGCAAAATCTTCAAGGTTTGAACTAAAAATAAAACTTAACACATCTAAACTTGAGCTTTGTATTGTAATAAGCTGGGATATTACGGTTAACTCTTGAAACAATTCTTCTCCATCTAAAGCTTTAAAACTACTTTATGTTAAAACATTCTGCAAATTAAGGCATGAAGCACGTACATTTTTATTTTTTAAACATTCGCTTATGTTACTTAAAAATGAAAAATTGATACTATACGTATCAAACCTTTCAAGTATTTAAAAAAAAAAAAACTTTAAATCTTTGTTTCGGGTCTAATATAGTTTCAGGACATTCATCAGCATAAAGTATTTTTCTCCGTTGAGATAGCAATGATGAAGCTACAGGAAACATATTTGGTATTTCTAGGGAACTAGCATTACGCTCGGTTAATTGAACAAAGTACCTACTCATTAAATTTTTCATCGGAACGCATTAAAATCAAACTGGTTTTTGTATTTTATAAAACTGTTATGCCAGTTGACAGATTAACGGACGGACTTTGCAAATATTTACTAGTCTAATTTATATTTTCTAAAATATCAATGCAGGCAGCAAATAAATGTAAAATCAAAAATTTTATTTCCTAACGATTCTGCAATGTTTTTTGCCTCTAGATTTCTTAATCCTATAAGGGCTTCATACCTTCTTAATTTGTTTTTAAAGGCCTCAATGCATCTAACCTGCTCTCTCATCTAGTCTCAGAAGGGGGTTTCAAAGTATGACTTGGAATTTGTTTCTTATAAATATCCCACCTTGTTGTGGAACTTGAAAAAAAGTTATAAAAATATTGAATTGTATCGAAAAATTTAACTGCATAAAATGAGCACCGAGCAGCATCATTAACCACTAAATTTAAGGACTGCGGGCAACCTCTTGGTTCCAGGGTTAGAATTCGATTCTGAACACCCGCTTCTTTTCCTTTCATATTCGAACCATCATCATAACTTTGGCTTTGACAGTTACTTATTAAAATTTCATGTAATTCAAGCTTGTCTAAAATCAACTGAGTCAGAGTCATTCCCGTCTTGTCTTGTCACAAAATACGTCACTTCTATTAAAAACTGATAGCTATTTATTTAATATTAATTAACCAACAAAGCGAAAAAACAATTGAAACAATGTGCATTCTGCACCAGACTAGATATACATTAAAAGTAGCCGTTACAACAGTCATTAACTTAAAAAAAAAAAAAAAAACTGCCTGCGCAAGAACAATTCGACTCCACATAGAATCATCCCTCTTTAATTTTTAAGCTCTATGCTCCTCTTCCATTCTATTAAAAATTTCATCTCCTGTCATCAGGCACTTAACTCTTACACATTGTGCAATAAGAAAACCTGCACGCTCTGACCCATATGATTCCGTATAAATACGTTTTTTTTTAAATATCTCCCATGTTAGTTTCGATACTCAGTGTGCAAAAAAGAAAACTTGCACATCCATTGACCATTTGTAGCAAAGACACCTACCTACCTTATTTCCAAATATTTCACCCTGTTCATACAAGAGAAAAAATCTAAACACAAAAAAGTTCCATGCAAGAGAAAAAAAGAAAAAATCTCAACACAAAAAAGTTCCACGCCATCTCAATCTCATATGTGCAAGATTTATTTCATGCGCACCGAGTCCCAAAATTAACATAGAGAGTATGACGAAGCAAAATACTTCTTCATATTGAATCGTATGGGCTAGTACGCAGTGTTGCCATAATCTCAAATTTCATAATGCTAGATTTCAAATTTTATAATGCTAGATCGTATGGGAGCTTAAAAAACAAAATGCTAGATTTTAAAATCCATATAAAACGTCCATATCGATGGTTAAAAAACAAACATCTTAAAAAATGCAAAATAATATTTATTTTCACATACAAATACCTAGGTTAGGTTAGGTTAATGTGGCTGCGGATACAAAAACCACACACTTAGGCCAGAAGAAAAGGCCCATTGTGATACCACATGAATCTAGAGAATTACTTCCCACTAGTCGAACCATTTTGAGCTTTTTATAAAGCGAAGGAGATATTTGATATCCTTTTCAGCTAGTTCACTGGGATCATCAAAAGAGTATTCTCCCAGATGAAGTTTGCGTCTTCGTGAAAGAGCAGGGCAGGTGCAGAAGAGGTGAGAGATTGTTTCTTCTTCTTCCTCGTCCATACAGCTCCTGCAGAAGTCATTTGAGGCTACACCAAGTCGTATTGCGTGTCTGCCTATAAGACAGTGTCCCGTAAGGACACCTATTAGGGAGCTAATATGAAGTCTGCTTTGGGATAACAAGTCTTTAGAGTGCTTTAGGTCCAATGAAGGCCATATTAGTTTTGTAGCTGCGCATGTTGGTAAATTGTACCACCTAGAGTTTGCTATCTCGAAAGCTTTTTCTTTTAGCAGAAGTTTACATGTAGCTAACGGTATACCTATCTTCTCCCTTTCAGGTGAAATAGGTATGACGGTTCCATTTTTAGCGAGTTCATCGGCTCTACAATTTCCTGCGATGTCTCTGTGGCCCGGCACCCAGCATAGGTGAATGTTAAATTGCTGCTCCATCTCCATAAGAGACGATCGACAATTGAGGGCTGTTAGAAATTTGGTTGAAACGCCGTCAAGAGACTTGATTGCAGCCTGACTGTCAGAGAAGATGCGTATATCAGAAGTTGATATTACGTTTTCTCTTAGCCAGGAGAGAACCTCTTTGATCGCTAAAATTTCCGCTTGGAAGACGCTACAATGATTAGGGAGGCGGAATGAGATGCTTGGATTAAGATTTTCTGAGTACACACCACTACCAACTCCCTCATTTGGCTTGGATCCATCTGTGTAAAAATGGATGCTTTTGTCATCTTGGGGTTTTTTTTCTTCCCATTCATCCCTGGATGGAATGGATACCTGGAAGTTTTTACCAAATTGGGGTTTTGGGATAGTTTAGTCTATGTACTTTGGTATAGAACCAAAGAGGTTCAGAATGATGGAGTGCCCAACATTGTTGTTGGTCCATTGAGATGAGGCGTTGAGTCTTATAGCTTTACTCGCTGCCATTTGTTTGCTGAAAATGTCGAGGGGTGTCAGATGGAGGAGAGTGTCCAACGCTGCTGAGGGTGTGGTTCTCAAAGCCCCGCTAATGCAGAGACATGCAGTGCGTTGGACTCTGCTGAGTTTGTCGTAGTATGTGACTTTCTCCAGTGCAGTCCACCACACTGCCACCCCGTACATAAGTATTGGTCGGATGACCGATGTGTATAGATAATAAGTTATGCGAGGTTGAAAACCTCATTTGTTTCCTATGGCTTTCTTGCAAAGGAAAAGAGCTGCTGTAGCTTTTTTAACTCTTTCCTGAATATTAGGTTTCCAACTTAATTTTTTGTCCAATATCAGACCAAGATATTTGGCCTCATTGGTGAAAATTAGTGGTACACCTTTTATTGAGGGAGGTACAATTTCTGGGATCTTGTATTTCCGCGTAAAAAGGACGAGGTCTGTTTTTTGAGGTTTAATACTAAATCCGCAGTGATCTGCCAATCTAGTGAGCATATTGAGTGCGTTTTGGAGGAGGTCTCTCAGTGTTTTTGGATGTTCTCCTAAGACGGCGATAGCAACATCATCGGCATACGCAATCACTCTGTAGCCTTCTCTCTCAAGGGATATTAGTAGCTCGTTAACCACTATGTTCCACAGGAAAGGGGACAGAACACCACCTTGCGGAGTGCCTCTACTGACAGACCTTTTCGTACAAAAATCCCCCATCTTAGAGTTGATGATCCTGCTTTTTAGCATTAGATTTATCAATTCACAGAGTGAGTATTCGACGTTTAGGTTCGTCATAGCAGAAGTGATAGCGGATGTGTCAACGTTGTTGAAAGCGCCTTCAATATCCAGGAAGGCCACCATAGTATATTGTTTTTGTTCTAGGGAGTATTCGATAGTTCTTACCAAGGTGTGCAATTCTGTTTCTACCGATTTCCCTTTGCAGTAAGCATGCTGAGACATCGATAGTCTCTTATCCATGCTGTTACGTACATGGATATCAATCAAACGTTCCAAAGTTTTGAGAATGAATGATGATAGGCTAAAGGTCTTAGATCTTTAGGGTTGACATGCGAACATTTGCCCGCTTTGGGAATGAATACTACCTTTACTTCTCTAAATCGCTGAGGTATATAGACCATATCAAGACAACTTTTAAAGATCATCTCAATGATGGGCAGAGTTATGTCAATCGTAAGTTGTAGCTCAGCTGGTACGATGTGATCTGGCCCTGGAGATTTGTAAGGTTTGAAACTATTCAGAGCCCATGTCAACTTTTCTTTTGTAACAAGACCTTGAGGAAAAGTTAAGTTAATACCCGTCCCAAGATGGTTAGTTGTATTAACGTATTTGGAGCTGGGTGTCCAGTAGCAGGTTAAGCGTTTCATCGCAAGAGTTAGTCCAAGAACCATCCAAGTTTTTAAGACAACTAGGCATGGTTGAATTTGTCGAGAGAATCTTCCTTATTCTTGATGCCTCCTAGGATTCTTCTATTGAGCTACAGAAGGATCTCCAAGAGGATCTTTTGGCTATTCTCAATTCCTGTTTATACTTTTTGAGGGATTCCTTATAGGAGTCCCAGTCTTGTGGGTGCTTAGTCTTTTTTGCACGATTAAAAAGCCTTCTACAGCCTTTCCGGATTATACCCAGTTCAGAAGCCCACCAGTATGGTTTCTTCTTTCCCCGCACTATAGTGAGGGGGCAGGCAGTTTCCATGGCTTTATTAAGGGCTGCTGTAAGCTCGTCGTCTTTTTGATCGAGTTCAAAAGCGCACAAGGGCGGGTCAGAAAGTTCTGGTTTAATCAGATTTTTCAGAGTTGCCCTATATTTTGGCCAATCTGTTTTCCTATAGTTTCGGAATTGGATCGGTTTTGGGAACTCTTCGATAAGTGTGAATTGGATGTACCTATGATCGGAGAACGAGTGTTCCTTTGATACTCTCCAATTCAATATTTTATTTGAGAGATGTAACGAGACAAGAGTCATATGTAAAACTTCTGTCGATTTTTAGTAACGAAGGTTGTTTCACTACCTACATTACATACTACCAGATTAGTTGTTAAAATATAATCAAAAAGAGACTCACCTCTGTCATTTATATCGGTACTACCCCACGTAGTATGGTGCGCATTGGCGTCACAACCGATAATTATGTTGGTTTTAAGTCTTGTTGATTCAGCGACCGCCTTTTCTAGAATGGTATCAGGCAGTGGGCCCTGGTGGTCGTGGCCCAAATACGCTGATACCAGCCAGTTGGTATGGTTGTCTATTACCATACTGGCTGTGGTGACGTCTTTATCACTGAAATAAGGGAGTAAAAATACATTTAGACTACGTTTTACTAGTATGCAGGACCTTGGGTTACCTTTTCCTGTTACATATATCACGTAGTAGCCAGGAGTTCCCAATCCTCGAACCAGGGATTTCACAATCCAGGGCTCTTGGATGAGAACGACATCTTCTCCAGTTTTTGTCAGGCGGAGAAGAAGGGAGGCCGAAGCCGTTTTAAAGTGTTGGAGATTAATCTGTAGTATTTGCAGCATTTTGGCTACAAATTGGCAGATCAACCTCCACCACTGTTAAATCCAGCTCATCCAGATCAGACGAAGAAGAACCTAATAGTTCATCTTCTTCCTCACTGGGGAGAGCTTTGTCGTTAGAGTCATCGGTCTCCATTAGGGATAAACCTTTGACGTTTTTTGAAGAAGACTGTGCTGCGACAGAAGAAGGCCCTGCCACATTCTCATCCAAGGATGGGAAGGTGATGATAGCACTGGGACCCCCTACGTCTTGCGGCACAGCTTCTGAAGAGAGTTCAGAGGAAGACCGTGCTGCGACAGAAGAGGGCCCAGGTACAACATCATCCACATCCAAGGAAGGGAAATTGATAGTAGCACTGGAACCCCCAACGTCTTGCGACACAGCTTCCGAAAAGGGTTGTGGAGGCTCGCATGAAGCGTTTACCTCATCTTTTTTGTAGACACGTAGCGTAATTGTCCCGAAACCGTATCTTATCACTCCCTTATCTCTCGCCAGAGAAGCCACAGAGTCTTAATTGATTACGATAATCGCACTTCGATAAAGACCCTTTGGCTCCTCCAGTTTCGCGATCTTCCAGTCGTGACAAGGGAGGTCCGGGTTGCTTATCTTGATGATGTATGTCATCCGGACATGAGGGTTCTTTTGGGATCCAAACGTGAGCTCTCGGCCTGCATGGAATATCTTCCTTTGCAACGAAATCGAGTTTTGCGCCTGGCGAAACTTCGCCCAGCATGCCGACAGCAAGCGTATAGAGATCGCGCGACCTCTGATCGTTACAAGAAATGAGCTTGACATGTCCTTGATGCCAAACCTCATCGCTTGTTACAGGTGGTGGACCCGGATGATCTCGCATGACTTTTAGAAAGCCAGCCGAGAGCCCCAGATTCACCATCTGCCAACGGTCAGAAGTAATCGTGCCATCAATATTGCTCCTATCAATGACTGCAATTATGATTTTATTGGATTCCTTAAGTACGTCACTAAAAGGTTTAGTGAGAGGTACTCTAGGAATGTTGGGAGTGCTGGTGTTCTGCACTTTGGGCTTTTTAGGGACGGGAGTGGACTCCTCCAAAGACCTATGTCGCTTTGACGTGGAGTCGTGGCGACTAGTTTTGTCTAAAATGGATTTAGCCCACTCCTGCCTCTTTTTAAGGATGGGATTACTTCCATCCCCCAGTGTAGAACCAGAGGATTTTAGAATCCTCATCACATACCGCCGTTGTTTATACGAGCTCCTAGGAGCATTCTGTAGAGGTTTACTCTCTTTAGTAGCGGAAAGATCATTATTCACTTACTTTCCACTACCGACTGGGGGAAGCGTTTTCGGCAATTGTACATCCTGCACCGCACTAGAAGATGGGCAGTGACTTGGCACAGGCCCTTTTCCGGTATTTGGCACAGGAGTAACGACAGCCGACGTTGCTGCCGAACTGCCGTCCGGTGTGGATACAACCTGCACCACACACGAAGATGGGCAGTGACTTGGCACAATCCCTTCTCCGATGTTTGGCACAGGTGCAACGACAGCCGACGTTGCCGCCGAACTGCCGCCCGGTGTAGCTGGAATACCGGTACCGGTTTGACGCTTTTGCTTCCTGTGATGTTTTTGTTTTTGGTTTTGTTTTTGTTTTATGTCCATTTGATTCCCACAAGTAGGCGAAGTAAAGGGGGGGTCCGTCTGTGCAGAGATTCGCTTACACAGATAAGGCTAGCTAATCTTGAGTTCGCCTGGTATCCGGATACTCCGTTAACGACTGAGCTATTTTTAGAAAATTGGGCCCTCAGCCTGGCTGATCATCGGCACGGGTCGTATAACGTTTAAAATAGGAGAGACGAACAGCAATTAAGCCATAAGCGTCGCAGGAAGGAAGCTAGGTATTGACAGATAGTGATACACTGAACAGTCGGGTGATAAGGAGACATCAGCCAGAATAATAGCACAAAGCCGACGGAGGAGGGGGTAGGGATTGAGAAGGGTAGGGGCGAGCGACCTTTGGTTTCAGGACTCTTCTGGAGAAATAATACCCGAGAATCATTGACCTTACTCAGCGTCTACAACTCTACAAGTTCGACGCTCAGGTAGAAGATACAAATACCTAACAAACATAGGTATGTATATAACAAAAAAAAAAAATTAATTCAAAAATAACAAAACTTAGAGCCTTATAATGTAAATAGGTATTAACAGCACAATGTTTTTAAGTATAGGAACATGTTTTATAGTTAATTATTTAATTTTAAATCATTCAGACTTATCACATTCTTATTTATAGTTTTTATGATTTATGATTTTTATTTTTTTTTCCAAATATGATGTAATAAATTAATCTTTTGAAATCAATTTTGGCATTCAAGAATGCAACTCTTAAAAACAATAATCCCAGAAAAGCATTTAGCATTATTTTAAAATTTCATAATGCTTTTCTCTTCTCTATAATGCTAGATCTGGCATTAATAATGCCGTTATGGGAACACTGCTAGTACGTGCAGGTTTTGTATCACGCACCGTACCTGAATGTGAGTTCTCATCTACAAAAAAAAAACAACAAAACAAAAGCACTCCATATATATATATGTATATACATATATGGAGTGTCTTTGATTTGTAGTAGAAAGAAGGTAGCACAGCAACCTATGTGCTCTCTTTTTTCGGAAGCATTTTTTTGTTGTTTTTTTTTTGTAGATGAGAACTCAAATTCAGGTACCTTGCGTGATACAAAACCTGCACGTACTAGCCCATACGATACAATATGAATAAGTATTTTGCTTCGTCATACTCTCTATGTTAATTTTGGGACTCGGTGTGCATGAAATGAATCTTGCACATATGAGATGGCATGGAATTTTTTCCTGTTGAGATTTTTTCTTTTTTTCTCTTGCATGGAACTTTTTTGTGTTGAATTTTTTTCTTTTTTTCTCTTGTGCGAACAGGGTGAAATATTTGGAAATGAGGTAGGTAGGATTTTTAGTTCTGCCATATCTTGAGTTAAATTTTCATTGAATGCAACAATGAAAGTGATGTTAGTTAGTGCGCAAAAGATAACTTAGGACAGTTGTGATGGATGTTTTTTTGAGATTATTTTAAGAATGTTTGTGGTTAAAGAATGGCAAATAGTAGTACATATTTGTTTGCAAGATCAGATTACATTTTCTTGCTCCTGGTAATGCGCCCCCAGAATGCTGCGCCCTGTGCATTTGCACATCTTGCACATATGCTTTGTCCGGCCCTGGTTAAAACACAGTAACAATATTCAGCGTTAAAGAAAAACTCGAACAGATTTTAAAAATAAAAATAATTTAATTTATACGAATAAATCAGGTTGTGAGCTTGCAAAATTAAGAGATCAGAACTCCCCGAAAGAAGAAAGTGATTCCCATTTGTAGTTAATTATTCTAACATATCTGTTGCCTCAGATACTATACACCATAATGATCTTGGACAGGAAAGTATCCAGAGAACACTCGTTCTCTGATCATAGATATATCCAGTTGGCTGGTAACCCTATGATAGTTGGTGATAGTTGGCAAAGTTTGTGAGTGGTGGAAAAATAAAGAAATTAAAATACAAATAAAGTACGGAAATTCTTGAGAAGTGAATATTTTGAAGCATAAGAACTCTCTCCAATATTGAGAATAAAAATATAAGAACTTCAGGTATTTATAAACCTAAAAAACCAAGTTTTTAGTGTGAAAAATTCCAAATGCAATATAATTCTCAAAGTGAAACGTCAATTGAATAAAGAATAAAGCTTTCACTATACAAAATAAACATAAATATAAATATAGATAGATTACAAAACTTATCATAATTATTATCCCCAAAAATATATAACGATATTTATCCAACAAATAAAACCACTAGCGAAATCTCCATTTCAATTTGGCCATAAATAAGCAAAGACACGAACCGCTAAAACAAATACAAATAAATATAAGGGAATATTAACGTTCATTAATAATTCGCATAATTTTCTTTCGAACTTCAACTGTATTAAATACAAAAATGTCTGCGCCGGAAAACAACACTACAAAAGAAGAAGTAAGCAATTCTGAGCTTAAAGACATGATAGCTCTCATCTATAGAAGTGTCGAAGATTCAAAGAAAGATATAAGATCTGAAATTAAAGAAGTGGGAACTAACGTCGCTGAAGTTGGATCAAAGATTGATAAAATCAATGAAAAAGTTTACGAAATAGAAGAAAAAGTTAGTAAACACGAAGAAAAAATTAGTATTTTAGAATGCCAACTAAGAAGAAAGAACGTTATTCTTCTCAATTTTGAAGAAATTGAAAAATCAACAACTGAACTCGAGCAAATAGTGCTACAAATTTTAAGTGAAGTCTTCAAAATTGAAGTTTCATTGAAAGATCTTGACTTTGTCTATCGTCTTGGAGTTCAAAACAAAAATAAAACTCGACCTATCAAAATTGGATTCTTGGCATATAGAACAAAATGCCTGATCATGGATGATAAAATAAAACTAAAAGCATATAACACAAAAAATAATACAAACTTAATTCTTTATGATGACTTACCGAAAGATGTATTAGAAAAGCGGACAAATTTACTTGAAAAAGCGAATACCTTAAGAAACATGAATAGCAACGCAGAAGTAAAAGTCAAAAACAACAGGCTGATTGTCGATGGTAAAACATTAACAGCAGAGGAAATTATCAATATAAAACGCACCCTAAGCAAAACAAAAGAAAGCTTATAACGAACCGAGGTGTTGTTGGTATGAGTCTCTGAACGCCTTTCGAACTTTCAGGAGACCCCAATCCTTCCTTCGCTATACCACCGTTACGACCCACTGCTTATAGGATCAGCAGGCCGATCCGGGCAGCAGGAAAGGAAGGGTGTTCAGATTACTTCTTGGCCTGGCATGCTAGCATTGCACGTCCTAGCTCGTCGGATGGGCGGGGTTCTTGCCTAAGTAAACCTGAACGATTGTTACGATTATTCATGCCAGAAGATAATATGGATTTGGGTTCAAAAAAAAATGAGCCCCTTTTTGATCTGACTTTTGTAGACGGACCTTTCTGCCAATGCCCAACAAATTTTCGATTTAGGAGAGCGTTTGATGGAGTTTGCTCTCTGAGGAGGATTTCCCACCCACACACGTATATAGGGATACGTCCTTGGCTGTCTTGTCCTCGATTCTAAAGACAGCCCCTAACTACTAGTTTTAAATGTTCTTAGCTTACCATGGTCTCGTCATCCTCTCTTGAAACGTCGTCGGCATACCCAACCTAACTCTTTTACGCTGAAATCATCTTAATTCACAAACTTCATTAAAAACTCCAAAAGTAATTCATTCCGAACTTGCATCCGAATGCAAAAAAAAACAAAATCGGTTCTTATTTACAAAAGTTTGAATACAAATAATTCAGTTTTATTCATTAAATAAGTCCTAAGTCTATATACCTACTTAATTCCTATTATATATATAAAGGGGATATTTGAAAACCAAAATTTACATTGCATACTTTAGGCGCCACTATGAACTTTATTTTAGAATTTGCAAATTTAAGATGTTGATCTAAGATTTAATTAATGTACTTTTGTTTAAAATGTTCGTTTTTTTTTTTTCCTTTTTTTTTTTTTTTTAGTTTAGTTCCTTTTTTTGTGCAAAATTATTACAATAAGAATAGATATTTAAGTATATATATTGTGTATAAAGGGGATATTTGAAAACAAAAATTACATTGCATACTTTAGGCGGCTACGGAAGCTTAACGCCATTATGAATTTTAATTTAGACTTTGCAAATTTGAAGATTTTAATCTAAGGTTTAATTAACGTACCTTTATTGAAATTTTCTTGTTTTTTTTTTCTTTTTTTTTTTATTTTAGTTCTTTTTCTTTTTATTTGTGCAAAATTATTACCATATGGATAGATTTTTAAGTATATTGTATGTATATAATGAAAACTGGAAAAAAAATAAATTCACCACACCATTACCTCAAAAACACTGAGATCGGACAATTAGTGCATACCCCTAGGAGTTTAATATGTTATGTAATTCTTCATTGGACTTTTCTCTGATATTTTTTTTGTTTAGTGTTTATAGCTTGTCAATCGAATGTGTATTTTTTTTCTTTTTTTTATTTTTTTAAGAAAATATTTATTTCAAGGATATTTGATATAACATTAAATTAAAACTTTAATGACTTACCGCGACTCTAGTTTTCCAGATGAGGAGGTGCACCGCTTCATCCGCCTGTTTTACTTTTTGCTCTTTCTTTGCAACACGCTCAATTCCACGAATTCACCATACTTACGAGTATACTGAAATATAATATTTTCTCTCCAAAATGTTTACACACTCTTCAAGTATAAACTCTTTTTTTCGAATTTTAAACACAGGTAAATCTTATTTTTTATTTGGTTATTATAAAAAGAGGCGAAAGTGTGGTGAGTACACGAAAAAGGGGTAAAGAGAAATTATAGAAAAAATAATAAAAACTACTTATTGATGAATACACTTTAACTTCAAAGCAATCAAATGGTAGAGGGGGTGGGCGAACGTAGGTTGACCAGATGAGTCGTGGTGATT
Source organism: Eupeodes luniger (assembly GCA_951509635.1). NCBI lineage: Eukaryota > Metazoa > Arthropoda > Insecta > Diptera > Syrphidae > Eupeodes > Eupeodes luniger. Next base: position 214,255,745 of record OX608073.1, read on the forward strand.
AATTTTCGTTCCAATGCAACGATCTGGATGAATTTGTTTCTTGGTGAATCGTCGTCGTTTGAATGGGAAGCGGCCGGACGAGGTACAGTCAGCACGGGTTATTGCAGTTTTTTATTCGTAAACAATGGGGAGTTTGGTGGATTTATGCAGGTGTAGAACGAATTTTGTTCTTGTTGTTTTTGGCTTTTACTTTTGTTTGTTACTTTCTTAAGACACTGGGGTTATAACCTCGTTCTTTTTTTTTCTCTCGGGATAGATATTTCCAGGGCTACTTCTCCTTTGAAAACACTTAGGTCAGAAATAATGCTTAAGGGTGGGATTTAGGGTATGGAATAACTTTTTTTTTGTATGGTTTTATTTTTTTTAAATTAACTTTAATCTTTTTTTTTTTCATATAATCTTATATATAGTGGTCACACGCGGATTCAGGGCAAATTTGAGAATTAGGTTTTTTTTTTATTTTGTTTTTCCTTATTTTTAAAAACGCATGAGTTTTTTTTTTGTTTGTTTTTCTTTTTTTGTTAAAAAAAACGTGGGAAATATAATTTTTTGACCGAAAAACAATTTTGATCCACCCGCGGCATAAAAAGTTAAAACAATTTTCTTTCTTTATTTTTTCTGTCTCACCGAGCGAGCCCTAGTTACCCGTGTACGTTTCGAAACCCAAAAAGAACGAGCTGACAGTTTCCGGGCCTTTTATACCCTGTTGGCTAGCCTTGAAAATTTCGAAAAAATTTGGTCGGAGATCTTTCTCGAATTACGTGGAAAGTTTACCGGATGTTACCATTACCGGTCATAACATTAACTAAATTTTCACACCTAATATCTTGAAAATTATTATTATTATTTTTGAAAATAAATGTGATAAAACCCAAATAAAAAGGTTAAAATATTCAAAAAATAAGGTCTGCGGAAATACTTCCATCATACAATACATTCAAATATTTTTGCATGTGTATAAATTCCGAAAAATCCAACGAGATTTTTTCTCAATTTCTCTTGCCAAAATTCGATCATATGCTCTTCGTTCGAAAACTTGTGCACTATTCGGCCCTTACAACCAATGAACTTCAAGAAGGGGCCTCCCCCTGCACTTCGTACATAACATTTTCATGATCAGCAATTTTTCTCCACACCCATAAGCCTTTCTCCAGTATCTTGCCATGAACCATAATATAAATAAATGAACTCGAGTGAATTTAAAGGGTTTGTGTTTATGCTAAAGTCTAAACAGGAAACAAGTATAACAGTTTAAACCGTCCGTTTGGCATTTATTTTTTTAAATATTTTTAACTTAACACTACCCAAGTCGCTTTACCTCCACCACCGGATTCTATTTAAACTTAAATGGACTATTTATTATCTACCCCTTATTTCGTTTCCCACAAAACTTATTCATTTGAAAGGATACCGAATCAAATGAAGAAGAAAAGAAACGACATACATGAAAAAGAAGGATCAAAAATTTCTACCCACACCCGAGAACAAGTCTCATGTTCAGGCTGTCGCTGGCCGAGCTGACAAAATCAGGAAAAAGTTAGGTATGTACATTTCTTTGAATGTATTTACTTTTTTATATCTTTTGAATGGAAGACTCCTAATAACTTTCCATTCTCATCTTCTAATTCGTAAAGGTTGTTGCCTATCACTTGCACTATTTTCGACTTAATGAACTTGGGGCACAGTTTAGCATTGACCCTTTTTGTAGCGTCACTCAAGATAAAGTTACGCTTGTAAACTATATCGCCGACTTTATAAACTATGTTTTTACTTCGTGTGTTATAAGCATGTTCGTACTTTTCATGAGCTTTCGCCAGTGACCCTTTAATTGCCGAATGAATAATATTCATTTTTGTGGATTTTGGAATAACATCCAGCTCTGAATTGTTTAAGCAATCCAATTTTCGCAGCAGTTCGAACTCCGAACCATGTTCAACCATCTTTTGGCCGAAAAGAGCTTCATATGGTGACATTCCTATGGCTGAATGAGTAGCCGTTCTTAGAGCGCACGCAATGGAAGTAAGGTTAAGATCCCAATTTCTTTGGTCTTTACCTATATAAGACCTAATAGCGGCTAAGATTGAACGATTTACCCGTTCGCTGGCGTTGGCTTGGGGAGCGTAGGATGCGGTTCTTATGTGCTTTACCCCAAACGAATCTAGAAGTTTTGCAAAATGGGAGCTTACAAACTGTTTGCCGTTATCTGTAAGAACAGATTCCGGAACACCAAAAACACAGAAAATTTCATCATGCAGAAATTTAGTGGCAGTCTCCGAGGTTGCCTTTCGCAGAGGTCTTAAAACGACAAATTTTGTAAGTTGATCGAGAGCTATGATTATAAAAGTGTTTCCGTTCTTGGACCGTGGATATGGCCCAAGGAAATCCATATACAAGTGTTGATACGGTCGATCAACCACAAAAGGCTTACCCATTGGCAAACGTTGAACTTGATTTGAGGCTTTCGAAGTTTTACACACCTCGCAACCATTAATATGTAGCTTTACTTGTGTAGCCATATTCGGCCAAAAAAATTGTTGACGAAGCCTATTCAGAGTTTTTCCTAACCCCCCATGTGCCGCTCGTGTAGGTTGATGAGCCATCGTGATCAATTTGCTGGTTAGCTGCGATGGAATCCACAACTTCCAAATGTGGTCGTCTTCTATTGGATTCCCTGTGCTGTGTTTGACCTTCTTATAAACGAAATTTTCCGAAACAAGAAGGTCTGGCAGCTGGTCTTTTTGCTGTCTGATGTTGTCAATGATTTGAACATACTCCGCAGATTTAAAACTGGGGTCTGTTAAATCTATGTGCAGCACATCAGGTGGATATAACTCCGATTTCGCATCAAGGTCCAACTGGTCGACTGCAAACACTCTCGACAGCGCATCGGGAACGACATGTTGTGAACCTTTGCGATGTTCGATATCGAAGTCATAGCCTTGAAGTTTTAAACTCCAACGAGCCAACCTGCCACTGAGATCCTTTTGGCTCATCAGCCACTTCAAACTGGAGTGATCCGTCACGACTTTAAAGTTATATCCCTCAACATACGGACGAAATTGTTCGATACTTAGGACTGCAGCTAAACATTCACGTTCAGTGACACTATAATTGCATTGAGCTTTGTTTAGCTTATGCGAATAGAAATAAATGGGTCTTTCGTTGCCTTCAGCGTCTCTTTGGCAGAGAACACCTCCGATTCCTGTCGAAGAAGCATCACAAAGGATAACAAAGGGCTTGTTATAGTCCGGGTGCACAAGGACAGGTGCGGATGTCAAGATATTTTTGATCTGATTGAATGACTTTATGGCCTCACTTCCAAATTCAAACTTTTTATTTTTCTTTAAGGTTTCGGTGATAGGAGCCGCCAAAGTGCTGTAATCTCGCACGAACCTACGATACCATCCTGACATTCCTAAGAAACGACGAACTTGACGAAGATTTTGGGGAATTGGAAAATCTTTTATCGCTGACACCTTAGCTGGATCTGTTTTCAGAACACCATCTCCTATTATATAACCTAAATATTTAAGTTCCTTAAAACAAAACTTAGATTTTTCAATATTAATTGTTAAGCCTGCCTCTTTAAGTTTGCGCGCGACGATGTTGAGATAGCGGATGTGATCCTCAAAGGTGCGTGTAACTATCAACAAATCGTCCAAATAAACGAAAACGTTTTCTTTTAGTTCATGGGGTACCACTTTGTCCATTAACTTGCAAAGACGTTGAGGTGCGTTACAAAGGCCAAAGGGCATTACCTTGAACTGATACAATGGGCGACCCGGAACCGTAAACGCTGTTTTTTCCCGAGACGATTCCTCAAGCGGTATCTGCAAAAAGGCGTCTTTCAGATCCACGCTAGAAATATAACGCGTATCTGAAATACGACTTAACAATGACTGGATATGAGGCAAAGGATAGGCACTTTTCTTTGTAATCTGGTTCACTTTTCTGTAATCGAGACACATCCTGTTTTTTCCTGGTTTCCTAACTAGAACCACAGGAGAGCTCCACGGACTGTTGCTTTCTTCTATGATATCCATTTCCAGTAACCTATCTAATTCCCCATATAGAAGCTTTTGCACCGCTGGAGAAACCGGATAGTGACGTTGTTTTATTGGTTCCGAATCCCCAACATCGATTATATGTTCCTCCAGCATGGTTTTCCCTAAGCCAAGTTTGGCATAGGAAGGAAACATACTGATGGCTGTTTGAAGTTCCTTGAACTCGTCTGCTGATAGCTCCCGCATCTCCTTAGATACATCGCTGAAATCTGTAATTGATGGGCTTAGTTCTGAAATTATTTGAGGTGCTATATTAAAAGTTTTCCAAAAATTGATCCCTAAGTAAAGCTTCTGTTGAAGTGACGGAACTATATACAATTCGATTTCTTTCGTTTCATTCTTGTAGCTTATGTTTGTTCTGATTTTCCCTATGATGGTTTGAGCGTGGCCGTCTGCTGTTTTAACCTTTGACAAGAATGGATTGTAAGCAACACCATGACCTTTCAGATAGCTTTCGCTCTCAGACCCTAAACAGCTAATGCTAGCTCCGCTATCTAATAAGCCTAGCATATTTTCACCAAAGATTTTGACCTGAGCGTAAGGACGAGGATCTTCTGAACAACAAAGAGTTGTTGACGCAATACTTTTCAAGTCTGATTTCCTATTCTTGACTCGGTCACGAATCCTTGTTATCCTGGCGGATACAGGCTTTGTGGGAGTTCCAAAAATTCTATCCCGGGCAGCATAGTAGGCAATCTTCCTTTCGTGCAGACTTTTTATAGGTTTTGTTATTTTCGTTTCATAAGATTGAGAATTTGAGTTAGGTTTGTTTTCAGGGGTGGTACGTTGTAGGATCTGTATTGGAATTTCAAGGTTAAGACTTATAGATTGGCCGGTTTTGGATTTCGTGAGCAAGCCATCCCGGATGATAACTTGCTCCTTCGGGAGTTTTCCGCACATTTGGGACTAGTACATTGTGGAGAGGTTGTACCTTCCTTGCCACATTTGTAGCAAAACAGTGATCTTTGTGGACTTGGACACTCCATATAACCATGGCCCCTTTCTTTACAGTTCCAACAGATATAGTTACTACTATCGTGCTGAGTCTGTAGCGCTTCCAAGGCGACATCGGATTGGGACGTACAAGGGTCAAGATCTACGATTTCGTTGACGTGACGACGATAAGTTTGTGCAATGGGATTGCGAGTTTTGTTCGGGTTTTGCTCATTAATAAACTTTTCCATACTTCGACAGACATAAGCCAATTCGTTCAAGCTCTGAGTCCTGAAGGTCAACAGCAGCTCTCCCATACGACTATTTACGTTCTGTTTGATTAAACTTAACAGCTCGTGATTCGGTTTCGGATGAAGCAACCGTGTATTTAATTTTTGAACTGCCATGTAAAAATCATCAAATGATTCATTTGGACGCTGACGACGTTCATAAAGCTGTTTCGAAAGTTCAGCGTCGGTTTCGAGAGTATGAAACCGTTCCATCAAGGCAAAACGAAGCCCAGACCAATTCACTCTAGGGTTTGATTTCAAAAACACCCAATACCAGCTATCCACGTCTCCACTAACAAACTGGTGAAAATTCAACACTATTTCTTGCCAAGTGGCCCCATAACAAATCTTCAACCTCTCCAATCTAAAGATGAATTCGTCTACCGTCATGTTTCGGCTATCATACTTAAGACCCCATTTGTGAAACCCATGAACCTTGCGATACATCTGGCTTGAAGAGCTTTCTCTTGCCGGTGTTGCTTCGGCACCAGAGGCTACGCGAGGAAAAGTATCGTCTAAATTCATGTTTCTTATTCGGGATAAAAATTCGTCAGCATCCGGATTTCGATTAGAAAAGTTAGAAGAGGGATCACCTGCTGCCATTCGCGCATGAGGATTCGGAACGTTCTCCGGAAGTTGAAGCCTATTAATCTCTTGTTCTTGGCTTACAGAAGGAGTATCCCTAGTTCTCGTGTCACGAATTAAGTCGGTCACTTGCTTCCTCATTTCAGCCATGTGGGCTTCTATCTCTCTCCGAAAAACCTGCAAATCTTCTGATCTACTAACTCCTACAGAAGCTGTTACTAAATTTTGTATATAGGATGGCAAATCACTTTCACCTCTTAAAGGCATTGTGGTTTGCGTGCTAATGCCTTGCGAACCTGATGGTCTATCCAAATCGGAACGATTTACCACGCTATCGGGATCTACTTGATCCGGTTGTAAAGGATCTTGAGAGCTTACTCTCACCTCTGAAGAAACGTTGGATTGGTCTTGTATATTTGGGTCATCCATCCTGGAACCACCTCGCCCTCGATTCACTCTGCCCGAACCCCGACCTCGACCTCGTTGATTATTACTATTTCCCCACCCTCGACCTGATCGTAGATGATGTGGATCGCTAGAAGTAGGCATAAGTTCGGAACTAGTCTAGTGTTGACCCTATTATTCGTCAGAATCGTAAGTGAAATTAAGATCTCAGGGCTGAATAAAACAATAATGAAATAATAATAAGGAAAACTATTTAAAAAAAGGAATATATATAATAAAAGGAAATATATATAAAAATGCGATAATAAAGCAAAAGTAAGAGTTTAAATTTTTTGAAACGAATGGAAATATAACTATTTTCTTATTCAAATATTGTTCAATAGAAAAAGAATATATGTATGTATGTATGTTTTTATTCAAAATTTTCATTAACACGACGGGAGGGTATGCTGACTGTTCCAAGAGAAGACACGGACCAGCTAAGAATTTTTTTTTTGTATATTTTTGTATTCGAAAATTTGTTAGAGATATCCAAAAGGTCCTTCTATTGCTATTTTTTTTCATTTATTCATATAATTATATACATTTTGTTTTATATTTGCGAATAACTAAACGACTTTGTGTTTATTAAATTGGACACTAGAGTAAGTATCAACTCGCAGCTGACATAAAACGTGCGTAGGCTCATTTTATCGGACGACGTAGACTTTCTCGTACCTAATTTAATTCGAGCAAGGAAACTTTTTTTTTCTGAACAGCTATAAATTCAACTCAGTTAAAAATACGGATTCAAAAAAAACTCTTTGCTGTAACGATGTAGTTTTTTTCGATGGTAAGAAAACAGGATTGGCGCAGCAGTACAAGTAAGGGAAATTCCACCTCATTTGCTGGACGTCCGCTCGTGATTTTCTAAAATCTTGGCAAATTCTAACAAAACTTTCTTTATAAATGTACTCGCCTCACAAACATTGATATAGCCCACTTAAGGACGACGGGAGATAAAGTAAAGTTTTCAAAAAAAACATAATTACACATTAAAAAAAACACTTGATTTTGATTCTTAATTAAGAATTAACAGATCAAATCGGGCCCCACGTTGGGCGCCACCTATAACGAACCGAGGTGTTGTTGGTATGAGTCTCTGAACGCCTTTCGAACTTTCAGGAGACCCCAATCCTTCCTTCGCTATACCACCGTTACGACCCACTGCTTATAGGATCAGCAGGCCGATCCGGGCAGCAGGAAAGGAAGGGTGTTCAGATTACTTCTTGGCCTGGCATGCTAGCATTGCACGTCCTAGCTCGTCGGATGGGCGGGGTTCTTGCCTAAGTAAACCTGAACGATTGTTACGATTATTCATGCCAGAAGATAATATGGATTTGGGTTCAAAAAAAAATGAGCCCCTTTTTGATCTGACTTTTGTAGACGGACCTTTCTGCCAATGCCCAACAAATTTTCGATTTAGGAGAGCGTTTGATGGAGTTTGCTCTCTGAGGAGGATTTCCCACCCACACACGTATATAGGGATACGTCCTTGGCTGTCTTGTCCTCGATTCTAAAGACAGCCCCTAACTACTAGTTTTAAATGTTCTTAGCTTACCATGGTCTCGTCATCCTCTCTTGAAACGTCGTCGGCATACCCAACCTAACTCTTTTACGCTGAAATCATCTTAATTCACAAACTTCATTAAAAACTCCAAAAGTAATTCATTCCGAACTTGCATCCGAATGCAAAAAAAAACAAAATCGGTTCTTATTTACAAAAGTTTGAATACAAATAATTCAGTTTTATTCATTAAATAAGTCCTAAGTCTATATACCTACTTAATTCCTATTATATATATAAAGGGGATATTTGAAAACCAAAATTTACATTGCATACTTTAGGCGCCACTATGAACTTTATTTTAGAATTTGCAAATTTAAGATGTTGATCTAAGATTTAATTAATGTACTTTTGTTTAAAATGTTCGTTTTTTTTTTTTCCTTTTTTTTTTTTTTTAGTTTAGTTCCTTTTTTTGTGCAAAATTATTACAATAAGAATAGATATTTAAGTATATATATTGTGTATAAAGGGGATATTTGAAAACAAAAATTACATTGCATACTTTAGGCGGCTACGGAAGCTTAACGCCATTATGAATTTTAATTTAGACTTTGCAAATTTGAAGATTTTAATCTAAGGTTTAATTAACGTACCTTTATTGAAATTTTCTTGTTTTTTTTTTCTTTTTTTTTTTATTTTAGTTCTTTTTCTTTTTATTTGTGCAAAATTATTACCATATGGATAGATTTTTAAGTATATTGTATGTATATAATGAAAACTGGAAAAAAAATAAATTCACCACACCATTACCTCAAAAACACTGAGATCGGACAATTAGTGCATACCCCTAGGAGTTTAATATGTTATGTAATTCTTCATTGGACTTTTCTCTGATATTTTTTTTGTTTAGTGTTTATAGCTTGTCAATCGAATGTGTGTTTTTTTTCTTTTTTTTATTTTTTTAAGAAAATATTTATTTCAAGGATATTTGATATAACATTAAATTAAAACTTTAATGACTTACCGCGACTCTAGTTTTCCAGATGAGGAGGTGCACCGCTTCATCCGCCTGTTTTACTTTTTGCTCTTTCTTTGCAACACGCTCAATTCCACGAATTCACCATACTTACGAGTATACTGAAATATAATATTTTCTCTCCAAAATGTTTACACACTCTTCAAGTATAAACTCTTTTTTTCGAATTTTAAACACAGGTAAATCTTATTTTTTATTTGGTTATTATAAAAAGAGGCGAAAGTGTGGTGAGTACACGAAAAGGGGTAAAGAGAAATTATAGAAAAAATAATAAAAACTACTTATTGATGAATACACTTTAACTTCAAAGCAATCAAATGGTAGAGGGGGTGGGCGAACGTAGGTTGACCAGATGAGTCGTGGTGATTAATTTTCGTTCCAATGCAACGATCTGGATGAATTTGTTTCTTGGTGAATCGTCGTCGTTTGAATGGGAAGCGGCCGGACGAGGTACAGTCAGCACGGGTTATTGCAGTTTTTTATTCGTAAACAATGGGGAGTTTGGTGGATTTATGCAGGTGTAGAACGAATTTTGTTCTTGTTGTTTTTGGCTTTTACTTTTGTTTGTTACTTTCTTAAGACACTGGGGTTATAACCTCGTTCTTTTTTTTTTCTCTCGGGATAGATATTTCCAGGGCTACTTCTCCTTTGAAAACACTTAGGTCAGAAATAATGCTTAAGGGTGGGATTTAGGGTATGGAATAACTTTTTTTTGTATGGTTTTATTTTTTTTAAATTAACTTTAATCTTTTTTTTTTTCATATAATCTTATATATAGTGGTCACACGCGGATTCAGGGCAAATTTGAGAATTAGGTTTTTTTTTTATTTTGTTTTTCCTTATTTTTAAAAACGCATGAGTTTTTTTTTGTTTGTTTTTCTTTTTTTGTTAAAAAAAACGTGGGAAATATAATTTTTTGACCGAAAAACAATTTTGATCCACCCGCGGCATAAAAAGTTAAAACAATTTTCTTTCTTTATTTTTTCTGTCTCACCGAGCGAGCCCTAGTTACCCGTGTACGTTTCGAAACCCAAAAAGAACGAGCTGACAGTTTCCGGGCCTTTTATACCCTGTTGGCTAGCCTTGAAAATTTCGAAAAAATTTGGTCGGAGATCTTTCTCGAATTACGTGGAAAGTTTACCGGATGTTACCATTACCGGTCATAACATTAACTAAATTTTCACACCTAATATCTTGAAAATTATTATTATTATTTTTGAAAATAAATGTGATAAAACCCAAATAAAAAGGTTAAAATATTCAAAAAATAAGGTCTGCGGAAATACTTCCATCATACAATACATTCAAATATTTTTGCATGTGTATAAATTCCGAAAAATCCAACGAGATTTTTTCTCAATTTCTCTTGCCAAAATTCGATCATATGCTCTTCGTTCGAAAACTTGTGCACTATTCGGCCCTTACAACCAATGAACTTCAAGAAGGGGCCTCCCCCTGCACTTCGTACATAACATTTTCATGATCAGCAATTTTTCTCCACACCCATAAGCCTTTCTCCAGTATCTTGCCATGAACCATAATATAAATAAATGAACTCGAGTGAATTTAAAGGGTTTGTGTTTATGCTAAAGTCTAAACAGGAAACAAGTATAACAGTTTAAACCGTCCGTTTGGCATTTATTTTTTTAAATATTTTTAACTTAACACTACCCAAGTCGCTTTACCTCCACCACCGGATTCTATTTAAACTTAAATGGACTATTTATTATCTACCCCTTATTTCGTTTCCCACAAGCTTTCTGATGATGACTTTGAAAAAGATTCAGATATAGCGAAGAGTTCGTCCAAAAAGAACAGTAGACCACAAACAAAAAATAAAATTTTCTCATCGTCATCACCATCGTCGTCATCATCCCCCCTGATGAAATATGTCCTCAAGAAAACCGTCACTATGGGTCAAAGTGTCGACGCTAAAAATGGTAACCAATTCGCTGTAAATAACTTCGAAAAAACAACAAATCAATAACAACTAACGAACAATTCACCACAACAAATGCCAAAATTCAACCCCAGCGAACCAATTATTAATAACGAAGACAATTTTATAATGGACAAACTGAAGAATAAACCTCCAACCCGGTCGGCCACCGTGGAGGATTTCGGCCAACACCCCCCCTTTTATAAATTTGCGGAAAGCATCTCACTAAACAAAAAACATACAAACAAAAACTACTATACTAATAAAAGCAATACAGGTACGAAACCCTTATACGTAGCAACTCTAAACACACTCTCCAATCAAAAGAAAAATTTGTTGAACTAGTAAACGCGCTTAATAAGATACACTGGGATATAATTGGTTTAGCAGAAGTAAGGCGACAAGGCGAAAGCATACAAGAACTCAATAACGGAAATATATTTGCTTACTTCAGAACTAAACAAGGTCTTTATGGCGTCGGTTTCCTTATAAACAAAGAGTTAAAAAAGAATATTCAAGAAATTAAAGGATTTAACGATAGGATAATAGGAATGAAAGTCAAAGTAGAGAATTGTAACATATCCATCATTCAAGTCTATGCACCAACTGAGAAAGCAACTGATGAAGAGATGAATCGCTTTTACAAGACACTGGAAATAGCGACAGCACACTTTAAAACAGAGATTTTACTGATAATCGGTGATTTCAATGCTAAATTAGGTTTCAGAAAAAATGGCGAAGAAACCATTATGGGAGAATATGGCTACGGTAATCGAAATGAAAGAGGTAGTCGTCTTATCCAATATATTTGGCAACAAAAACTTATAGTTGGAAACTCGTTATTTAAAAAGAAACCGCAAAACCAATGGACCTGGAATTCACCAGGCCAAAAGTACAAAAACCAAATAGATTTCATTCTTTGCAATAAAAGATCAATCCTTAAAGATGTGTCCGTACTTAATAACTTTCAATTCGAATCAGATCATCGGATAGTACGCGCGGAGTTGTTAATCAACCATAAAACTAGACAACTTCATAAAACTACAAGAAAAGTATTAACAAAATCGATAAGTACAGATATCATCAAAAGTTATAATGCTGATCTTCAACAACGATATAACATTATATCAAGGTTAAATGAACCTACTCAAATAGCATACAACAAAATGGAAAAAACTATAAAAGAATCTGCAGACAGGTATATTCTTACTGCTGTATCTCAAAAACCGCAAAAACTATCGAGTGAAACTCTAAATATGATAGCACTTCGTGATAGTATTCGAAAAAAGACCAATCTAAATGCCCAAGAAAAACAGAATCTGAAAAATATACGGAAGAACATCAAGAAACGTTGTCAAGAAGACATCCAAAAATTCAATGACAACCTCTTAAAGACAGTAATCGAAGAAACGAGATCAATAAAAAAGGCAAAGAATGCAATCCAAGATTATAAAGAGTGGATAACAGCAATGGCGGATAATGGTAAAAGAATTCACGAAAGGAAGAATATTAACCAAATAGCTACAAACTTCTACATTGATCTATACAAAACACGCATAGTAGACACTGATGATATATTTCTAGAGCGACAAAACCAGGAAGAAGATTTTCCACCATTTCTAAAAAGTGAAATAGAGCGAGCAATAAATATATTAAATAATGAAAAAAGCAAAGGAAACGATGGGATATTAGCTGAATACCTAAAGTTCGGCAACTTTTCACTGGTTAACTGGTTGACTACTATTTTCAATCAGGTTTTGGTCACCGAGGAAATCCCAGACCAATGGACGAAATCGGAAATAATTCTCATACATAAAAAAGGGAACAGGGACGATATCAACAATTATCGCCCGATAAGCATAATATCATCGATATACAAGGCTTTTGCGAAGTGTTTATTTGAGAGAATGAAAACCACTCTTAATTTAAATCAACCTTTTGAACAAGCCGGTTTTAGATCAGGTTTTTCGACAATAGATCATCTACAAACCGTTAATCAAATAATGGAAAAATGCAAAGAGTATAACATCACAATATACTTTGCCTTCATCGATTTTGCAAAAGCGTTTGACACAGTAGAGCAGAGATTTATTTGGAAGGCGCTTCTCAATCAAGGTGTAGACGAAAAAATAGTTCGAATCCTAAAGAAAATGTATGACAGGAGCACGTCCCACATAAAAACGGAATGCATCGGACCAGATTTTAAAATATCGCGAGGTGTAAGGCAAGGAGATCCAATTTCACCAGCACTCTTTTCCGCAGCCTTAGAAGGAGTATTTAGCAAGCTAGACTGGGAAGACAAAGGATTGAAGATAAATGGCAAATGTCTCTCAAACCTCCGATTTGCCGATGACATTATAATTATCGCAAACAGCAGTGAAGAACTTCAAACGATGCTGAACGAACTGTGCTCAGAATGCGGAAATATTGGGTTGTCAACAAATCAACAGAAAACTAAAATTATGACAAATGTTGCTTCTGATCCAGTTAGTGTTAATAACAATATATTAGAATACGTTGAAGACTACACATACCTTGGTCAGATTATCTCATTCAAAGAAAAAGGAAAAAAGGATATAGAGCAGCGAATGACGAACGCTTGGAGGCAGTTCTGGAACGTTAAGCATCTTCTTACATTGAATATTTCGAATAAAACAAGGAAATATGTGTTTGACTCAACAGTTCTTCCAGTCCTCACATATGGGGGCCAAACTTGGCAAGTCACGAAAAACACTGAAATGAAACTCCAATCATGTCAGAGAGCAATGGAGAGAGCTATTTTCAACGTTCATATTGCCCAGCAAATTAACCATCAGAATATAAGAAGTCAAACTAATTTTGAAGACGTTAGACACAGGCTTAAGAAACTCAAATGGGAATGGGCAGGACATGTAATACGTACACCTGATAATCGATGGACAAAATTAGTAACCGAATGGATACCCTTAGAAAGCAAAAAAAGCGTAGGTGGACAACATAAACGCTGGAAGGATGACATCCGAAAAATATGCCCACTTTATTTTAGAGAAGCACTAGATAGAAGAAGATGGAGAAGTCTGGGGGAGGCTTATGCTCAGATAACCTAAAATTATACCTCTCTTTTCAAATAATGTTTATATTTAAATTAGTTTAAAACCTTGATTGAATTATTTGTTTCTTGTAATTTAATGAATTTTACGTACACATACTTGTTTAAATGTAATATAAATATATTCAATCAAATGGTATTATAAAATTATTGTAAATTTTATAATATCAATGAGTGAATAAAGCTTGGAATAATAATAATAATAATATCCAGTTCAATATCAATGTGGATGAAAACCCGAGTCCATTGACTTTTCGAAATTATCGGAAAACTGACTGGGCTTCATACAGGAACTCGTTACAAAGTTTACTAAAACCTGGACTATCTAGTCCTTCCTCAAATGCTAATGAACTTGACAACAAAGTCAATCACCTCACCTCAGGTATGAACAGATCGCTGGAAATTGCACATAAGAGGAAAGAGGAAACCACAATTGTGGACCTCAGAGCTTGGCTCGCTCAGGAAAGAATGCAGGAAACTCCTTCTGTGGCACGATAGAAGAAACTTCTGCAGCCTCTAGGTTACGGAAAATTCTTTCAACTAGTCCAGCAATGCCAAGCTGCTTGAAAAATGCTTACGGTTCCTGGACAAATTCAAGTAATGAATCGCTGAACTTACTATTGGATACTCATTTTCCTGGTAGTTCTCTTACCGAAACTTGCAACAGTTATATACGTTCAAATCACAATACAACATACCCACAAGGTCTGATCACAAGGGACAAGATACAATGGGCTCTCAACAGCTTCAAAACATTTAAATCTGCAGGACCAGATGGAATAATACCAGCCAAGGTACAAAAGACTTCTGACATAATTGCACCAATCCTTGAGGCAATTTTTACCAGCTGTCTTTACCTGGTCCATGTCAATCCTAAAGATCTACGACCTATAAGTCTATCATCATTCCTTCTTAAGACCTTGGAAAGATTGATTGATATCCATTTAAGGACGAGTATTGATACGAGACTTCTGTCTTCGTCTCAACATGCGTACTATAAAGGTTAATCGGTGGAAACAGCTTTATACACCTTAATACGCACCGTCGAATATTCCCTCCATCATAAAGAGTTCACCATGGTTGCTTTCCTTGACATCGAAGGTGCCTTTAACAACGTGGACACATCTGCAATCACATTTGCACTAACATCTTTAAATGTTGAATAAAGGGGATTTTGGGAGGGGATGTAGGGGTTTCCTTGGCTTTAATGGCTCGCCAAGGGAAGCCAGAGATCTAGGCGTTCAGCGCCGATTTATAAATTGGAAATGAAACAACAAATTACATTTCTTTATTATCCCTTTTTGGTGTTATATTATTTATTGGTATCGTTTCTTCTCTTTTGATTACAGTTCTTTTTCAATATCCTCTCTTTAAATGTTTCTAGACTGCCCTCTTTATGTTTCTTGACTGCCCTACATTATTACATTATATTCACATTGACGTCATTTCTTAACCTACTTTACATTAATTCTTAATATTATTACATTACTCACCTTATTTTTATATTGGTGTCATCATTACCATGCATTTCCGCACTTCACACCTGTGCTTTGGTTCAACGTTCGTCTTGTTGACAAACTTTCTGATGACGCTTCGAATTACTTCATCGAGAATCCAAAGCATTGCTTTTGACCGTTTATTAAGGTCACAATTGCTTTGAACTTCAATGATTACGTCGATCAGCAAGTTTGTTTTATTTTTTGCAACACAATAAACGAATACTTTTTGTACGTTTTTTGTTTATGTTTTGTTGCGGTTTTTTGTTTTGGTTGTTGATTAGGGCTATGTATGGATGCTTAAGTAGCATCATATAACACATCCCCCCTTTTAAAAAGTAATTTTTGTATGGAAGAGACAAAAATTGTTGAACCATGCGTAGGTATTTATTTTGAAGTGGTTTTCGGAAGCGATTTAGGATTAATATGAAAATAAGGGATATATGTATGTATTTGTTGAAGTTTTTTTTTTTTTGGTTTTTTTTTTTCATGGTTCATTTTCGATTTATTCTTATTACTTTGTCTTTAGGGGATTTAACAAAAACTTAAAAATGTTTGAGTTTATTTTTCTTTTGATCTTAAACTTTAAAATTTATATATAAAGATGCCGTCTCTAATATTTATTTTGCTTTAATAATAATAATAGTTGATATATGTATGTAAGTAATTTGTGTATATATAGTATATAATTTATTAATTATTAAACATGTGTTGGTAAAACGATTTCAATTTAAATATTACATATTTCTATTGATGAGTTTTAAAGTTAAGGATTGAAATACTTTAATTGAAAATGTTTATTATTTTGTATATTTGAAAAAAGGTAAGTATATGATTTAAAAACAAAAACCAATTAAGTAACGTTCAAGTAACTTGCATGATATAAAAATACAAATATTTCTTAAACATATTGTAAATACACGAAAATTATTAAAATACAGGAGAAATGATGATGATGTGCTGATAATCGGTGTCACGTGTTGTCGGTTTTTGGTTTGCATGGATCTTTGTAGTTTTGTCGGTCAGTTTGTGTGGATCTCTTCTTCCTTCCTTCATAGTTTAGGGTTGGGGTATGTGCTGAAAATTTGAAATTTATGGGGATTTTCCCTCTTTTCAAAAAACCATTTTTTTTATTGATTGGGGGTTAATATATCCCTCTTTTACTATACATTTTTTTTTTTTTGATTGGGGCTTAATATATCCCTCTTTTACTATATACATATTTTTTTTTTTTCATTGGGGCTCAATATCTCCCTCTTTTAATTATATTTTTTAATATGATTTTTTTTTTTTTTATATATATAAATTCCAGTTGTAACAGTTCCTCCTTCTTAAATGGCAGTTTTCTCCCTTCTGTTAGGTGGTAGAATAGGCTACACTTGTTATTCGTTTGGGACCCGTACATTGTTTGTGGTGTATTCCGGTGGTTTTGTTTCTTTCAAATGCTTCTTCCACTCTCCTTCCAAGAATTTTTCGGTTGCCCTCATTGCGTTTGTTCCGGAGGTTCCTAGGCCGTCGTACTATTTTATGGTCTTGTTTGTATTGTTCACCAATACAAGCGACCAGTGCAGTCCCTTTATTTCTATTGGGATGTAACGGAGTTTGAAATCGAACACATTGATTTGTCCTAACCATTTTATCATCTCAACACTCTGTTCTCTTGTAACATAGTGCTAGAAATAAATGGTTTTATTTTAATGATCGTCTTATTACTAAATTCTTTTAAAGTAATGTTTGAGGCGGTTATTGTGAATTGTACACTGTTTCTTTTTTATTAGAACGACGCTGTCAGTGGGACTAATTATTTTAATTATTTCGTATGGTCCTGTCCATATTTCGGATAATTTATGTTGTCTGTTTTCGTTTTTGATAAGTACTTTGTCACCTACGTGAAATGTTTCCGTTTTATTCTTTTCGTCATAATACGTTTTTGATTTCTTTTTACTGTTTATTAAGTTTCGTTTAGCGATGTCGTATGTTTTTTGTAATTTTTATCTTAAGGCTTAAAAGTAGTTTTCGTGATCGTAAATGGGTTCAGGTTCTTTTTATAGATTTGAAGGAATATCGGCCGTAAAACCAAAAAGACAGTCCATTGGAGTAAATTTTGTTCCTTCATGGATGCTATTATTATAAACGAAAGCTGCTGTTCTAAGAAATTGGTCCCAAGATTTTGTGTTTTCATCGCAAATTGTTCTTAAGTATTCTACTAAAGGTCGATGTGCTCTTTCTAAAGCACCATTTGATTGTGGGTAGTAAGCGGTTGTCTGGAGCTTCTCTATTTTAAGTAGTTTACACACCTGTTTAAACAATTTACTTAAAAAATTGGCCCCTTGGTCTGTAACTAGTTGTTTGGGAATTCTGTACCTAGTTATGATTTGTTCAAAGAATGCATGTGCTACTGTTTCTGCTTCTTGGTTAGGTATAGCACAAAAATCAACGAATTTCGTCAAGTTGTCTTGGAAAGTGAGTATATATTTGTTTCCCATATGCGATTCTTGTAGTGGTCCTACTATATCTAAGTACACTTTCTCAAATGGTCCGCTACAAGTGTCTGTTATTACCATTGGCATTTTTGTCTCTAAACTTGACTTCATTTTTTGACATTTCGGGCATTGTTTTATGTATTTGGATATATCTCCAAACATTTTTGGCCAGAAATACCTCCTTCTAATGCGTTTATATGTATTGATTACTCCCTGATGACCTCCAAATGGTGAGTCGTGGTATTCTCTTAGTATAGTTCTTATGTCTTCGGGAGTGTTTAAGCTTTCAGACGTGTCTTCTTTCTGAGGTAGTGCGTCTATTTGTGTCTCGTTGGGTTCATCTGTTTCGGTCGTGGTCTCGTCCTCCGTATCTTTGTTTGGTTCTGTTTGTTGTAGCTTTGCTTGTACTCTTGTTACAGCTAAGCATGTTGCGTTTGTAGGAGGTTCTTCAAGTTTTTCGTTTGTCGGTATTCTACTTAAAGCGTCAGCGTTAGTGTTATTTTTTCCCGCTTTGTACTTAAGTGTACAGTCGTATTCAGAAAGTTTATGGTGAAATCGTATAAGTCTAGACGTTGGGTCTCTAGTTCTAAAATTTCCAGTCAGGGTTCATGGTCTGTGTATACAGTGAATTTCCTACCTAATAAGTAACATCTAAAGTTCTTTGTAGCCCATACTATTGCTAGCATTTCTTTTTCGCTTGTTGAATAGGTGCGTTCCGTTTTACTTAGTGTCCTGCTTGCATATGCAATTGGCTTATCTTTTCCAACTGTTCCTTGCGAAAGTATAGCTCCTATTGCTTCGTCACTAGCGTCAGTTTTAAGTATAAAGGGTTCATCAAAATTGGGATAGATAAGAAGAGGTGGGGATACTAATAGGTTTTATAAGCTTTGAAAAGCTTCCTGGCATTTGTCTGTCCAGTTAAACTTAACGTCTTTCCTTGTCAAATTAGTCAAGGGTTTGGCTATTATTTTGTTAAAAATTGGGAATAAATTTTCTGTAGTAATTGGCTAATCCTAGGAATGCTTGAATTTGTTTCAAGTTTTTAGGGACTGGAACAGTTTGTACACAACTTACTTTACCTGGGTCTGGATGTGCTCCCTCTGAAGAACATTTGTGTCCTAAATATACTACTTCTCGTCTCAAAAATTGACATTTCTCTACATTTAATTTTAAATTATGTTCTCTCATTTTTTCAAAGATTAATTAAAGCTTCCTATTGTGATCTTCGATGTTTTTTCCGTATACAACAATGTCATCTAAATAAACAAAACATTCCAACCCTTGTAATCCTGTTAGGATGTAGTTCATTAATCGTTGAAAAGTGGCTGGGGCACCTTTTAGTCCAAATGGCATACGCTTGAATTCGTAATGACCATAAGCTGTACTAAAAGCAGTTTTTTCCCTATCATCGGGTGCCACTAACACCTGATGATACCCACTAGCTAGATCTAGAGTGGTAAAATACCTAGAATGACCTAACTGGTCAAGTATGTCCTCAATTCTTGGTAAAGGGATTGCGTCCCCTATAGTACATTCGTTGAGTTTCCTAAAATCAACGACTACTCTCCACCGTGTTTCACCATCTGGGCCTGCTTTCTTTGGTACTACCAGAAGTGGTAAATTCCATGGACTTTTACTGGGTTGAACGATATTGTTTTTCAACATTTCAGATAGTTGTTCATTTATGATATTTCTTTGTTTTTCTGGAAGTCTATACATCTTTGTGTTTATTGGAGCTTGATCTTGTTTTATAGGAATTTCATGTTCTAAAGTCATTGTATGAGAAAGTTTGTCGCCTGGTAAAAAGAAAATGTCATTATATTGTATGCAAAGGTCTAGTATTGCTTTTCGTTCCTCGTTATTTAATGTATTGTCTCTGTCAAGTTGTTTGGTGAGATTTTCTATTCGTTCGTTTTGTTTTTTTATACTATTATGGTAACAGAATGCTGTTCTATTGGTTTTATTCGTGTACCTATCGCTCAAACTTATTATTTCGTAGTCGTTTAAATTGTCTATTGCTAACTCTATGTTCTTAATTTTTACTTCATATTGATTTGTGTTAATTATTGGTACCCTAATATTTTTTTCGTTACTAGCTATTATACAATTTCCTAAAAATACACCTTTCCTTATTTCTTTGGATAAGCATATCTTAGGTTTTTTAAATCTAACTGGTAATTCTATAATTGACCTAGACCTTGGAAGTAATTTTAATTCTTTATTTAGGTTTATTTTTGTGGACCTATTTTTTTCTTTCTTTTCTGTATTCAAATTACAGATTTGTATATTCTCTTTATTTTCATTTTTATTTTTTCTTCTTAAAATCGACAGTGTCGAATTGCATACTGTTTTTATTACAGTCAGCATTAATAGTAAACAAAATGCAAAGTTATAAATTATTTGTATTTCAATGGGTTCTGAGTCATGCAGGGTCTCTGCTTGCGACTCATTATTTAAATGACATGTTTTTTCGCAGTGTCATATTACTGTTTGAATTGCTTTCATTAATTTGATTTATGTAATCTGTATCTACATTTGTATCTATCATATTTCCCACAATTGTTTTACAACTGTTGACATCTTTGGATTTCCTTTCTTTTTTGACTTTAAGGTTTTTCTGCTTTTTTAAATCACGCAGATTTACCTTTTCGTTAGTCATTTTGTTTGGTGCCTTTTCTTCTCTTGTTTTCACTTTGCGAGGTGAAGTTTCAGATGAGAAAGATTTGGCTTTTAGAGAATCCGTTTGTAATCTCTTTGTACAGTTATCGTGCGGTAAGCCGATTTCTTGACCTGCCTTGCGCTCACGGTGTGACTGAGTTTGCTGATACTTGTTGGTTTTCACATGCGAGTGATTACCTGTGTAACAGCATCCATTATGTGGATTGTTTAACTCAGTGTTGTTAGAATCGAACAGTGGTATGCTATATTCCTTTGTACCTTGCGTTGGTAGTTTTGAAAATGTTAATAACTTGTTAGGTCCGTCTACGTAACAGTATTCTCCTAAGAAATTATACCCTAAGATTCCATCGCCCGGGATGGCTAGGTCATTTTCTACTACTTGAAATACACAATTGGGTAATGAGGGTATTTGCATAGTACCAGTGATTTCTCCTAATGTATATCCGATTCCACAAGGTGTGTTAATGGTCAATTTTTTATGCGAGTTTAATGAGTTGATATCATCAATAACTCTCTTCTTTAAAAGGCTTACCTCCGATCCTGTATCTATTAACAGTTGCATTGTTTTTTTCTTCCCTAGTTCAATTCCTATTTTTATTGAAGGTAGAGAAATGTGGGATGGTATATGACTATTTTTGGTAATAATGGGTTGCCCGTGTTTTCTCTTTGTGTTATTTAAAGTCGAGTCGGGGAACTTTCGATCGACTATTGAGAGTTTCCCGGTCGGTTTGTTTGCCAATTATTTTTAAACTGACATTGATATATTGTGTGGCTGTATCTTCCACACCAGTCACATCGAGTTGTTATTTGACTTATCTGTTTTGAGCATTACTATTGTTATTGTTATTGTTATTACTATTTTCTCTACGATTGTTATTATTGTTATATTTCTGATAATTTGATCTGAAAGGGTTATTTTTACGATGTTCCGAATTCAAGTGTTGGTACTGAGAATTTTGGTTGTTATTAATTTCGCGTGGTTTATTACTACCACCGCCCCTATTAGGGTTATCATTTTTCCTTCTGCAGGTAGAAGCCTCATGCCCATAATGTTTGCAAATTTGGCAAATAGGGGTATTCTGTCGTTTCAAGCACTCACTGTATGTGTGGCCTTTCACGTTACAGAAATTGCAGATGATGTTTGATTTTTCATTTATGATGGGTAGTGTTTGTTCCACCATTCGCCCAAGGGTACTTTCGTGCCCCGTGTAAGCTGAATTGCACGACATCATCGGTATTGTCTCAACTCTCTGTACATGTTTTTCCATACTGAGAGCGGTTCGTATCAAATCCTCGAAACTTTTGTTTTCCAGGGTGAAAAGGTATTGCCCTAGTTGTTTATTGGATACTCCGGATGCTAGGGCTGATTTTGCAAAATCAGATAACTGTGTTTTTACGATATCTGCCTTTTCTCCGTACTTTATTTCGGCAGCTTCTCTACATTGGGTTAAAGATTGTCGTAACCTACCAACAAACACATTTACGGTTTCGAATTGACTCTGTCGACTAGTTATCAGACAGTTAACTAGATCGTTGTAGTCTTCAATCGGTAGATATGCTCGATTGAGCGTCTCTTCGAACTCCTTGAAGTCTTTTGGTTTTGCCGTTTGCACCAAATCTAAAGCGTCTTCCCTGAGTTTTGTTTGTAGGATTTGTAGAAAGAGTTTTTCATCTTCCTTTGGTATATGTTCTATTATAGGACGTATACATGTAAGGAAGATTTGCAATTTCTGGGCTAGCCTTGCGTCGGTACCTCCAGCGAATTCGGGGATCCCTTGAGAGATTTTCAGAAGTTTTTCCAAACCCAGAGACATTTTGGTTGATCATTTTGGCATTTCGGAATATAAAATATAAAAATTTTAATTTTCCAACCACTCTTGAATTTGTGGCTAAGGAATGGGTAGGTTGGGATGACGCTCCTGAAGTGGAGTATTCTTCAGGGTCTTTAAGTCAAAATTGTATACTCCAAATTGACACGCCATCCTACCGGCTGCGCCAATGTTGAATAATGGGGATTTTGGGAGGGGATGTAGGGGTTTCCTTGGCTTTAATGGCTCGCCAAGGGAAGCCAAAGATCTAGGCGCTCAGCGCCGATTTATAAATTGGAAATGAAACAACAAATTACCTTTCTTTATTATCCTTTTTGGTGTTATATTATTTATTGGTATCGTTTCTTCTCTTTTGATTACAGTTCTTTTTCAATATCCTCTCTTTAAATGTTTCTAGACTGCCCTCTTTATGTTTTTTGACTGCCCTACTAACATAAACTACTTAACTATTTATATTAATTTTATGCTTACTTACTAAATTTCTTAACCTACTTCCTTAACATTAAATTCTTAACATTATTACATTATATTCACATTGATGTCATTTCTTAACCTACTTTACATTAATTCTTAATATTATTACATTACTCACCTTATTTTCATATTGGTGTCATCATTACCATGCATTTCCGCACTTCACACCTTTGCTTTGGTTCAACGTTTGTCTTGTTGACAAACTTTCTGATGACGCTTCGAATTACTTCATCGAGAATCCAAAGCATTGCTTTTGACCGTTTATTAAGGTCACAATTGCTTTCAACTTCAATGATTACGTCGATCAGCAAGTTTGTTTTATTTTTTGAAACACAATAAACGAATACTTTTTGTACGTTTTTTGTTTATGTTTTGTTGCGGTTGTTTGTTTTGGTTGTTGATTAGGGCTATGTATGGATGCTTAAGTAGCATCATATAACAGAGTTTGCTTCGGGAGTTAATTCATTTAATGCTCACTAGCAGAATATTTAACTCAAAACTGGGCAACTCTTCTGGCAGACGATTCATTAGTAGAGGGACACCGCAAGGTGGTGTTCTATCCCCCTCTCCTCTGGAACTTAGTGGTGAATGAAATCCTAACTAGTCTGGATGCGGAGGGTTTCAGAGTGAAAACCTATGCAGACGACGTTGCTATAGCAGTTTCAGGAAAGCATCTTAACATACTAAAAGAACTCTTACAAAATACCATTGTAGCTTTCCGAAATGAACAAAATGAAAAATAAAAAACTACTTTTTAATCTACAGATTTTTTAATTATAATGGTATTTAGTTTTCGCTATTTGAGCACTGTGGTCCGTTCGCTTTGATTTATGCCAAGTGAATGATGAATCGCTTTGTTTCTTGTTCTCCAGTTTACCGCTTACAAGAACAACAGAAGTATAACATTCGATGTCGCTTATTTATTCTCGTACACGCAAGTATATAAAGAGAAGAATGAAATACATAACAGATGTAGCTGTCGAAGACTTGGCAAGTGTTGCCGTATCGGTGGGAAGTCACCACACTACTCCCCCTCCAGTCTAAGGGCAGTGTGAACTCGTAGTTTTACTACCCGTCCGGCTCGGGTCCTATATTCAGAAGGTGTTGATGATGGTAAAACGATGCCTTCGGCTTCTGTTGGCTCTTCAGGAACAACAAATGCTGCCTTTAGACGGTCTATAGAAACTTTTTCGATTTTGCCTTTAATGAGAATTTTAAAATATTTATCGTTACGTTGTCTAACAAGAAAAGGTCCATTATATGGTGCTTGCAGAGGTTTCCTAACACCGTCAACTCTAACAAAAACATACTTACAGCTTGACAGCGCTGTCCAGAGTTGTGATGTATTGTGTTCTGCGGTCGAATTTTGTCGATGGTTTTTGATAAGTTGCGCACAAACTCGGGATCGTGTACGTTTTCTTTCCTTGGAGCGAAAAATTGACCTGGAACTTTTAAAGTCTTACCATAAACTATTTCAGCGGGGCATGCGTTAAAGTCATCTTTGCAGGTTACGCGCAACCCAAGTAGAATAAGAGGAAGTTCTTCCGACCAACTAGCAGGCATTTTTGTTTTGAGCGCAGCTTTCAGGGAACGATGCCATTTCTCCACCATGCCGTTCGCTTGCGGATAGTACGATGTTGTTTTCAAATGCTTTACTCCTAGAACGTTGTTGAGCTGCCTGAACAGGCCTGACTCAAACTGTCTGCCACGGTCCGTTGTAATTCGTGCTGGAACACCGTATCGCGAGATCCATCCAACAATAAGCGCTTTTGCAATAGTCTCAGCCGTGATGTCCATAATGGGTATAGCTTCAGGCCAGCTGCTCTGTCGATCGATTTTGTCATGACAGTTTTAAGAACCAGTGAAGATTTGTTGTCAATCAACAGACTTTGCAGCTCAGAATCCGCCTTCTGGTCATCAGTCAACTGATCGAAATCTATACCCGGTTTTGTGGTTACTTCAGCAATCCTGGATAAAAGGTCGGGAATGATGTTCTCTTTTCCCACAACATAGCGGATGTCAGTTGAAAACTGGCTAATAAACTCTAGTTGTCTTCCTTGTCTAGGTGATGCCTTGTCGGTCTTCTGCTGAAATGTAAAAATAAGCGGTTTATGATCAGTATATATCGCGAATTTGCGCCCTTCCAAATAGATTCCTTCAAAAATAGCCAGCAGCTCTCGATCATATGTTGAGTGTTTCCTTTGTGAGTCGGATAGCTTTTTTGAGGAAAAAGCAAGTGGCCTGGTTTCACCATTTATCGTTTGGTTCAAAACAGCTCCGATGGAAAAATCAGAGGCGTCGACTGCCATTGAAAACACACCATTTTTTGCAGGATGAACCAGCATAGTTGCATTGCAGAGCGCGATTTTGTATTGCTCGAAAGCATTCTCGGCATCGGGAGTCCACTTGAAAAGTCTCTTATCATTTTTGACGTTACCCTCAATCAAACACTGTAGACGATTTTTTATATTGACGGCATTTGGTATAAAGCGTCGATAAAAATTTATCATTGCCAAAAATCGGCGTAGGTCCTTGGCTAATGTTGGCTTTTCGTAACGGCTTAGTACCCTCTGGAACAACCAGGTGTCCCAAAAACTGTACCTCGGTTTTTCCAAAAACACATTTCGCTAGGTTAACCGTGAGGTTTTTGTAACGTGTGTCATCCACACGTTCAAATATTGTCTATAGAATGAAAACACTTCACAATATTATTTTTGTTGCAATGCTTTTTATTAAAAATGGCTATCAATCTTTTGCTTAAGATAGTACTGTTATTGGTAACGTGGTTGAAGCTCAACTGGTTTGACGTTTTCTTTTCATACCTACATACACGCAAGTTGATGGATAGATATTCTAGTTCACAATAAGTGAGTATTTACATTAGTTTTGTAGTTCAAATTAAATAAGCATTTACATTACAGATATTCTAGTTCACAATAAGTGAGCACTTACATTAGACGCCTCTTTTCAATAAAATAGATTTTAGTTCAAATTAAATAAGCATTTACATTACACGCTTCTTTTTTTTTTTATTTGAGGGATCGACTACCGTACCGAACAGGTGCACTTACTCTACCACTTCGAGTCACGTTAGGTGTAGATCTTACATCGGGCACTTTAGGAGCCTCAATTTCTAATTTAGGTTGGAAGCTGTCGCGATCAACTTGATCAACTGATGAGATCGGTTGCTCAATTGATCGTTCGGCTTCACTTGAAGAGTTGCCATCAATTGGCTTATTTTTATTGTTACAATTGTTACTTAATTCTGCGTTTTCATCAACATTGTTTTAAGTACTGGGTGATATAATATTAATTTCTTTTGCATTATTGCCTTGGTTATTGATTGTGTTTCTAATATGATCTTCAAATAACAATTCACTTGTATTTATTTCATTATTTTTTGTCTTGGCTAAGAATCTTCGATTTCTCCGAAAATAATTACCAAAATTGTCTAGAACAATATATGACCTATCGTTGACATTAGCTACAATCTTTGCATAGTGCCAATCATTTCCATTTTTCTTAAATATAACTTGGTCACCCACATTCAACATTGGCAAAGATCTCGCGGTTCGATCCTTATTCTTAATTTTTTTCTTGAATATCGACCTCATTCAAGTTGTTTCGATGTAACAGCTGACCCACTACAGGCAATCTGGTCTTGATTTGTCGCCCAAAGAATAATTGAGCCGGCGATAGTTTCATGCTAGCGACTTGAGTTGTATTATATTCAAGAAGACGATATTGGAAACGATCGATTTCCTGTACTTCATAGCATCGATTTAATAGATTTTTAGCTATGGCAACGCCTTTTTCCGCCAATCCATTGCTTTGCGGATACCTTGGATTAAAAAAACTAAACAAAATATTTGCCCGATTTGCAAAATTCTCAAATGCCGCTGACCTAAACGGGCCATTATCGCATTTGATTACCGATGGATATCCTACCCGATCAAATATTTTTTCCATTACTTCAATTATATGGTTTGAAGTTTTTCGGCTCAGTTTCTCTGACATGACAAAACCTGAATATGAGTCAATGATTGATATGTAATCGTGCCCTGCAATTTGAAATAAATCAATGGCAACTCTTTGAAATGGGTACTCAGGATTAGGGTCTTGAACCAACGGTTCTTTTTGAATATTTCGCTTAAATTTTTCACAAATGGTGCATTGTAAAACGATTTCCTTAATTCTTTCGGACATACCAGGCCAAAAATATAGAGAGCGTGCACGTGCAAGCGTTTTTTTTTCAATACACAGATGTGGCTCATGTAACCACTTACAAATTTTTTCCTGTAGTTCAGAGGGAATGACAAGCCTATGGTCTTTAAAAAGAAGTCCATTCTCGAAATGCAAATTATCGCGGTATTTGTGGAATTTTTATTATCCCAGACTTTATGGACTTCCCAAAATCCATAAAGAAGGTCTTCTTCAACAAAAGTTCCATGTTATAACTTGGCCAAGTACCTCATCAGTATTTTGAAAAACCTAACAACAGATTCCCAATTTAATGTTAAGGATTCACTCCAATTCAAAAACAAATTACAGGGGCTAAAAATGGAAAATGACGAAGTTCTGGTGTCGTTCGATGTAATATCTCTTTTTACAAATATTCCGCTAAATACGGCCGGCACTAGAACTTATCAGTAAAAGCTGGGACAAAATTAAGGAACGCGCTCTCATCAAAAAGTCAAAATTTCTCGAACTACTAAGATTCTGTATAATCGACAACAACTACTTGGTTTATGGCAACAAAACGTACCAACAAAAAGATGGAATGCCGATGGAAAATCCAGCTTCACTCATAATAGCAGACATCATTCTCGAAGAGCTCCTTAACTGGCCTATAGGAACAAAGCTACGTGCCTTTCGATTCAATTTAAAAAACGAAGGAGTACGGCTTCAGGAAGACCTGACATAAGCTCATTATCATTTTTGTCTAATTCTAATCCTAATACTACTGTTCAATTGCCTCTTCACTTGTCTCCTTTTAATTTGGCGCTATACTATCATAATGTGGGTGGCATGAGATTGAAAACAACTGATTTCTATGTTGCTTTGGCTGACTCTCCATATCCTCTAATTGCACTCACTGAAACTTGGCTCACCATGAATATACTTACGTCTGAATTGTTTGATGCTAGATTTGTTGTCTACAGACGGGATTGATGCTTAGCTGCAACTGGTGTTACGAGAGGGGGAGGAGTATTGTTCGCAGTTAATTCATCATTTATTAGAAGGCAAATTGATTTGTATGATTCATCTGAATTGATTGAACAAATTTGTGTAAGAATTGATTTTTTTCGTTCTATTGATAATACTTATATTAAATTATATTTTTTTGTATCATATATACCACCGAATTCCCCAGTAAGTATTTATTCAGCTCATGTTTCCAATATTAAACACATAGCCAATGATTTAGATTGTAATTCATTTTTAATTGTATTGGGTGATTTTAATCTTTCTCATATTAAGTGGTCTGACTCCGAAGACGATAAATGTTTAATTGCATATAATATTCTTAAAGATTTTGAAATTGAAGTCGTTGATTCTTTGTCAGTTTTAAATTAAGTTCAGATTAACTCAATCCAGAATAATTTGGGAAGGTGGCTTGATCTTGTTTTTACACATATGGAGCTTGATGCTTTTGTAACAGAACCTGATTATTATTTGTTGGCCAATTGTGGAATACACCACAAGGCATTAATTGTTAATTATGATATTTCTTACATTAATTCGGACATTGTAAACAATAGCTTAGATAAGTCGTTCAAATATGATTTCTTTAAAGTCGATTATAATGATGTTATTAATTATTTGTCGGTTATTGATTGGAATAGTGTTCTCGGCAGTGGTGGTTTAAACCAAAAATATAAAATGTTTAGGAATGTCGTAGATGAAGTTTTTTCTAAATTTGTTCCTATGAAAACATGTTGTAACTCTGGTAAACCGGCTTGGTTTCATAAAAGGCTTTCTAATCTAAAAAATGCTATGTATCGGGTTTTAAAAAAAAGCAAAGTTGATTTCACTTTTAGAAATGAATTTTGCCGATTAAGAAAAGAATACGAATTCCTTAAAAGATTTTTATACCGGCAGCATCTTTGGTCTGTTGAATCAAAAATTAAAAAAAATTCGAAAGCTTTTTGGAGTTTCATAAATACAAAAAAGAAATCTTCAGGTATACCATCAAGTATGAGCTATAACAAAGGAACTAGTAGTGACCCTAGTCAAATCTGCGATTTTTTTGCAAGCTACTTTCAATCGAATTTTGTTCTGGAGGATCCTGATCCTGAATTTCTTAGTGAAGTTAGCTCCACCTTGGATTTGGGTTCTTTATGAATTTCAAATGAAGAGATTCTTTTTGAATTATCATCTCTTGAAGACTCTGTAAGCCTTGCGCCAAATAATATACCTCCAATCTTTCTTAAAAAACTAAAATCTTGCTTCGTTATTACTCTTCATTTAATTTTCAATCTTTCTCTTACTGAAGGTGTGTTTTTGGATTGCTGGAAACACTCCTTCATATCTCCAATTCATAAATCTGGATCTAAACAGGCAGTCGAAAATTATAGGCCAATAGCTAAGCTTCAAGTCATACCTAAAATATTTGAAGCTATTGTAAAAAAGAAAATTTATGCATTGATAAAGAACTATATATCTGAATTTCAGCATGGTTTTGTAGGTGGAAGGTCAACTGCGACAAATTTGTCAATCTTCAGTAGTTATTGCCTTCAATCCATGAAAACGAGAAATCAAGTAGATGTCATTTTCACAGATTTCGCTAAGGCGTTTGACCGCGTTCAACATAACGTTCTTATATGTAAATTACAAGTCATGTCTTAAAAGGTTATATTTGCAAAAAGATTTGGGTTTTATTTTTGACCCTGAGCTTAAATTTAATTCTCATATTGATTATATAATTTCTAGAGCTAACGCAATGCTTGGCTTTATTATGAGAAACTCAAAGGATTTTACAGATCCATATATGTATGTACCTTTAAATCATTGTACGTTGCACTAGTCGTTCTGTTATTGAATATTGCTCTGTTGTTTGGTGCCCCTACCACAACTCAACTATGTTTCGCATTGAAAGGGTTCAAAAAAAGTTCACTACATTTGCTCTCCGCAAACTTTACTCATATCCGCAAATGCCTTCGTATGAAACGAGATGTCAACTAATTGATTTAAAGCCCCTCGATAAAAGGAGATCGTACTATTTAACTATGTTTGCTCATGATGTCATATCTGGTCATATTGACTGTTCAACTCTGCTTTCTTTTTTTGGTTTTTATGCACCTCAACGCTGCCTTAGACCTAGAGAAAACGAATTCTTCAACATCCCTAGACATTACACCAACTATGGCCAGAATAACCCCATAACAAATTCTTGTTTTTATTTTAATCGAAATTTTCATTTAATCGACTTTAACATTAATAGAGAGCTATGTAAAGCCACAATGTTAAATTCATTATAAGTTTTATATTTTAGTTGTTATTGAACTTAATTTATTATCTATGTACATATTTATGTATTATTTTATCAATCTAAGAAAGTTTTGATGTACTTGATAGATTTAAATAAATAAATAAATAAATAAACAACTGCCTCGAAAAACTACAAAACAAACCTAAGGTTTTGACAAAATATGTGGACGACATAATTTGCCATAATAAAAGCGAAAGACATTGAACACACTCTAAATATCCTCAACAGTTTCCATAGAAAAATACAATTCACAGTTGAAATTGAAACAAACAACAGATTAGCATACCTTGACACAGTAGTCATTCGTGAACAAGGAAAACTCAAAATGGATTGGTTCCAAAAACCAACTTCATCCGGTAGATTGATAAACTTCTTTTCCCAGCATCCTAAACAAATAATTTTCAATACAGCCAAAAACTTGATACATAGAGTACTTTCAATTAGCGAAATAGAATATCACATCAGTAACAAAGTAAAAATAAAAGAAATACTGCAAAAAAACGCCTTCCCGTTACAAATAATAAAAACACTTATTACACAATATGAAAATCGAACCATCCACCCAACAGAACAAAAAGAAAGAGAAAATAAAATATACAAATCCTTTACGTACATTAAAAAAATAGCAGACCGGTTCAAAAGTGCAAAACTTATAGATGCAGAGAAA
The DNA here is from genome assembly GCA_951509635.1 of Eupeodes luniger. Lineage (NCBI taxonomy): Eukaryota > Metazoa > Arthropoda > Insecta > Diptera > Syrphidae > Eupeodes > Eupeodes luniger. Next base: position 214,286,751 of record OX608073.1, read on the forward strand.
TATAAATTAGCCATGAAATCCACAAACACAACTTCACAATTATAAACTAACTTGAAAACAAAAATAGACAAAATGGAACATTCAAATTTAGTTTACAAAATTGATTGTAATGGAAACTCTGACGAAAAATGTTACCAAATCTACATAGGAACAACTAAACAAAAACTCAAAAGCAGACTGGCTGGACACAAATCTGACATCAAGAGCAACGCACCACAGAAGACAGCACTGGCATCACATTGCATAGCTTTCAAGCACAGCCCCAACCACGATAATGTGAAATATTGTTCCGCTTCAAGAAGATATTTCCAGAAGAAATAATTATGTTACACAGTAATTTGAAATAAGTTATTTATTGAACATTAGTTGAACGACGAATGAAAATATTTTAGAACAAAATAATTTATAAGGAGAAAATAAATTTGCAAAGAAAATAGATTTTGGAAAATGTTTGTCAAGTTAAAATTATACAAAGTAATTTATCTGAAACGTTGTATTGCTTATGGATGTTGACATATGAGAATAAATCCATTTCCAACACGCCCTCTCAATATTAACGTTCAATATGTGTATGTTGCTTTGATAATCCAAGACCTTTAATACATCTCCAATGAACTTCTCGAGTTAGTGGTTTAGTCAGGACATCTGCAGTCATGCGCTCGGTTGGTACATGTTCCAAAACAAACATCCCAGCAGCAACAGATTCTCGCAGAAAATGGTGTCTTATATCTATATGCTTTGTACGTGCATGAAACACATGATCATTTGCCAAGCATTGTGCTCCCCGATTATCAACAAAAACTGTAGTTTTAGCAAGGTTAGAAAAGCCAAGTTCTATCAAAATACTTCTTAAATAAATGGCTTCTTTCGAAGCTTCAGATAGGCTAATATATTCAGCTTCTGTCGATGAAAGTGCTACAGTACGTTGCTTCTGTGACTTCCACGATATTGCTGCACCACTGAGTAGAAAAACGTACCCAGAATATGATCGACGATCAATCGTACAGCTTCCCCAGTCCGCATCCGTGTACCCAATTAACAAGTCATTCGTTTTTGTATAAACCAATCCAAGGTCTGCACTTCCAGCAAGATATCTAAGCACACGCTTCGCTGCTTGCCAGTGACACTTCTTTGGATTAATTGTAAATTGTGCTAATCTTGATACAGTGTTTGCAATATCTGGACGAGTTGCAACTGATAAATACATCAACGCCCCAGTGAGTTCTCGAAACGGGAAAGTTTCCTGTGGACGAATTTCAGTTATATTATTATCAAAACTTACATTCTTCTCTGAGGGTGTCGCAACTGGATTGCAGTTCTCCATTCCATATTGTTTTAGGAGTCCCAATATATATCCTTTCTGAAATAGCTCAATCTTACCATCTTGTTGATGAATCTCTAGACCAAGGCAATATTTAGCCAAGCCAAGATCCTTAATCTCGAAACTTTCCATCAAACGGTTCCGTATTTCCATTGACTTTTCAATATCTTTCGATGCCACTAATATGTCATCGACATATATAAGCACAAACAAAACTTCGCCACCTGAATCATCATGAAAAAGACATGGCTCGTTTACTGTAGGCTTCAGTCCAAGACTCAGCAACTTAGCACTAAGTTTGAGGTACCACTGACGGCCAGCCTGCCGCAGTCCATAGATGGATTTTTGCAACCTACAAGCATTACCTCCACTCTGCAATTGTTGAAGCATGTTACTGGCTTTTCTTCCGAAGTTCGATTTTTCCCCTTGCTTGGAAATTATTCTTTGCAGTATTTCATTAAGCATCTCAGGTACTTTCATCTTAACTTCTTCATCCAATGTTGCGTTCAAGTATGCTGTCACAACGTCAAACTGCCAAACTTTAAGTCCCAACTGAACTGAAAAAGCCAATAACAAACGCAAAGTTTCCAGTCTTGCCACTGGAGCAAATGTTTGGTGAAAGTTGACTCCATACTTCTGACTGTACCCCTTTGCCACAAGCCGAGCTTTTCGTCGTTCGACTTTACCATCCGAGCTATATTTATTGCTCAAGACCCAGCGACAGCCAACGATATCGCTTTTCTTATCGTTTTCAATAACTTCCCAGGTGTCGTTTTTAAGTAGACTAATTACCTCTGACTCCATTGCATCTTTCCATTCCACACATTCATCACTGTTCAAAGCATCTGTAAGACTTATTTCAGCAACCCCAGCAAACTGGTCATTCTTGATTTCATCTTCACTGAATCTATTAAGATCTTTTTCTTCATCTTCGCTCTTGGATTGTACTGTTTGAAACAACTTTCTTGGTCGCCCTCTTCTGCCAGTACGAACAAAGCTTGGTCTTCCAGGAGCTCTTGTTGGTTGGTTTGGAATACGTTTCCCTTCAACTGATTCAGCCTTGACTTCCATATTAACCTCCGGATTCAATGGACTCTGCAAAAGGTTCTCATTAATTGAAATGTCAGATGGAAGTGAATCTTGCCACAAAACAAACAGCTCATCCAAATCAGAAGGTACATCATTTGGAAGCTTTACAGTGTCTTCGATGAATTTTATGTCTCGAGCGTAAATAATTTTATGTAAGTTTGGTAACCACACTCGATATCCTTTTCGCTCTCGAGGATATCCAACAAATACTCCTTCCAGAGATCTTGACGCAAGTTTGTCTTTACCTGTGCTTTTATCCAATACATAGACCTTGGAGCCAAACTTCCTCAGGTAGGTAAGTCGCAGATTCTTCTTATTCCACTTGACAAAAGGAATTTCACCATTCAGACTACTTGTCGGACAACGATTCCTAATGTGACAAGCTGTAGCAACTGCTTCAGACCAAAAAGCACCACTCAATCCAGACTGCAATAACAAACATCTCGCCATGTCCATGAGTGTCCTGTTCATCCTCTCAGCTATACCATTTTGTTGAGGTGTTTGAGGAATTGTGAGTCTTCTTTCGATGCCTTGATCTGAAAGATATTTTTGAAAATATGAATTACAGTACTCACCACCGTTGTCTGATTGCAAGCATTTTATCTTAGCTCCAGTTTGCCTTTCCACAAGATTTTGATAGAGTTTGAAGGCCTCAAAAACACCACTCTTTTGTTTAAGAAAATAAACTTCTGACCACCTCGTGCTTTCGTCTATAAAGGTAACAAAATATTTTGCTCCCTCAAGAGACTCCTTCCGAAATGGACCTACCACATCAGAGTGAACTATTTTTAAAATTTCTTGACATGGCTCTCGAAACTTAGGAAACGGCAACGCTACCATCTTGCCTTTCAAACAAACGTCACATTTTAATAAATGCTCATGGTTCTTCGTATCAATCGCAGGAACAACACCGATTTGAATCAGCTTAAGAAGATCTTTGCTGTTCAAATGTCCCAACCTTTCATGCCACTTCAACAGTTCGGAGCAATCAGGCTGGATCACCGCTTCAGCACATTCAGGCCGTTCTCGAACAATGTACAGATCACCTCTTCTATCGGCAATCATGCTTACAGAACCGTCCTTAGCTTGAACAATAGCACATTCGTTCCCAAATTTGACTTCGTGTCCTTTGTTTGTTAGCCTTGCCACTGAAATCAAATTTGTTCGCAATTCTGGTACAAACAACGTATCCTTGAATGCAATAGTACGAAAACCTGTATCACTTGCAACAGATAAATGCACAACACCTCTAGCTTTGACTTCAGCTGTTGCATTACTTGCAAGATTCAGTTTTGCACTAGGTACTTGGCACAATGAATCGAAGAGCGTCTTATCACCACACAAATGAGACGTACACCCACTGTCCAGAATCCACGCTCTTTTTGTTTTCGTATACACCATGTTACCCTCATCTACAACCGTTGAATGATTTGCAGCAAACGAATCATCAGCATTATGCACAAACTGTTTGGGTTTCGACTTTCTGGTAGGACAAACATTTGCCTTGTGTCCTAAAATTCCACACTTAAAGCACTTAATCTTCTTATCCCAAATCTTCTGTGATACTTCTCCAGCTTTATGATGAGTCTTATGCGAAAATTTTTCATTTTTAGCAGCCATGGCCATAACGACACCACTAGTTGTCTGTTTTCGTGCTTCGCATTCTTCAATAATTTTAACTTTAAGGACTTCAGCAATAGGGAGGTCATCTCGACACTCTATTGCACAGCGAAAATTCTCAAATGAAGATGGAAGACTATACAGGAGCATTATAGATAATAGATCACCATTTATTTCGACCTTCATGCTGTCGAGCTTGTCTACTGCATCGAAAAATCTGGCCATATGCTCTCTTACATCACCACCGTCGTCCAACTTCTGAAGCATTAACTGCTTTAATAACGTAGCTTTCCTCGCTGGACCTTTTGAAGCATAAATTGACTCCAATTTGAGCCAAACCTCACGCGAGGTTTCACATCCACGAATCTGTTTCAGTTCTGATGGATGAATGGACAGAACCAGGTCAGCTCTAGCCTTTCGATCCTGTTTACACCATATTGCAATCAAATCGTCACCTTCTGTGGGCTTAACACAATTTCCATTGACAAAATCCCAAAGATCATTCTTGGTGAGAAGTGCCTCCGCTTGCATACTCCAGGTGTCATAGTTCTCCTTAGACAGCAATTCCATGCGTGCAGAACTATATATCGTAGCAGGACTCGCAGCCATTCAACTAATTTGCTTAAGAATTACAACAATAAAAAATTAATCTTCTTTTAAAAAATCTTCAAATTGTTTAACCACAATGGAACTCTGGGTCCTGGGCCCATAACCTGTGAAATATTGTTCCACTTCAAGAAGATATTTCCAGAAGAAATAATTATGTTACACAGTAATTTGAAATAAGTTATTTATTGAACATTAGTTGAACGACGAATGAAAATATTTTAGAACAAAATAATTTATAAGGAGAAAATAAATTTGCAAAGAAAATAGATTTTGGAAAATGTTTGTCAAGTTAAAATTATACAAAGTAATTTATATGAAACGTTGTATTGCTTATGGATGTTGACATATGAGAATAAATCCATTTCCAACAGATAACGTCAAAATAATGCAGCGAGAAGAACACCAAAACAAAAGGATGATTATCGAAACATTACATATAATCAATGCTGATAACACAATGAACAGGCGAACCGGTATGGAAGACGTCAGCCCACACTACAAACACTTGGTGGAGAAAAGGAAAAGAAAAAGCTCTGCAATATGATTTCGATACGCTTTATGTTTATATAATTTTTCATTTCTTGTACTTTATTGTTGGACAGTTATGTGTCAGTTTAACTTTTTTACTGTGTAGAAGAAATTAACTATTTAATTTTAATGTAACAATTATTGTAAGTGCTTACTGTAATGTGAATATTTTGTAAACAATTTTTGAACATATTTATCAATGCTAATATAGAAACCATTGTTCACCTGATGATGTCCATAATACATGGACGAAGCGTTAAGTGACAAAAATAAAATATTTGTTTCATTTGACCTAAAGCCCATTCAACAACAGCATAGGTTATAATAATCTTCTGATAAACACACCTTTCGAGTGATTGTATGAATTACCCCAAGAAAATCTGGGTTTTCCAATTGATCAGGCAATTGTGCCCTTGAAAGGCAGTCTGCCACAAGCATATCCCTTCCCGGTGTATACACGATAGTCATCTTCGGATATATGAGAAGAAGCATAAACATCCTCTGTAATCGGGGAGTAACGTCGTCAATGTCGCGCTTGACAAGAACCTCGAGTGGCTTGTGGCCACTTTCAACCGTGAACTCCCGACCATACAAGAAAAAGTGGAAGCGTTCACAGGCAAACACAACGGCTAACCACTCTTTCTCGATTTGTGCCCATTTTTGTTCACTAAAACTTAAAGTGCGTGAAGCGTAAGCAATTGGGTGTTCGTTTTGTAACAGAACGCATCCCAAACCATCTTTTGATGCATTCGTTTAAATGATAGCTGGTTTCCACGGATCATAAACTGACAGTACAGGCTCAGACGACACTATGCTAATCAATTTTTTTAACTCGGTATCATGCCTATACTCCATTCTACATCCTTCCGGGTTTAATCACGCAAGGCTGCTGATTGGCATGACAAATTAGGAATTAACTTTGCAAGATACTTAAATAACCCAAGTAATCTCATAACCCCGGATTTATTTGTTGGCTTTGGCATATCGAGAATAGCTCTGGTGTATCGAAAATCTTGTCTGATTTGATCCTCTGAAATTAAATGTCCCATGAACTTAATTTGTTTTTGCCTGAACTGAATTTTATCAGCATTAAATGGAATATTATACTTCTGAGCGCGTTCCATTACTATTTTTAAGGTTTGGTCATCGAAATATATAAAAATGTTTGGAATATCGCCGAAAGTTTTCACCATTTTCTTTTGAAACATTTCTGGTGCACTATTTATACCGAATGGCACCCGATTGAACCTAAATCTACCGACCGGTGTCATAAAAGTAGTTAAATCTGCGCTCTTGGCATCAAGTTCCATGTGCCAAAATCCGTTGCTTAGATCCAGCATAGAAAATACACATTTATTTGCCAGTCGCCCCATCATATCTTCGATAGTTGGAATGAGGAAGTGCTCACGCTTAATGGACGCACTAAGCGCTTTCGGATCTAGACAAACCCTAAGTTTCCCATTAGGTTTTTCTACGAGCTGAACGTTGTTCACCCAATCGGTGGGATAATCGACTAGAGAAATAATTCCAGCCTGGACCATCGAATCGAGCTCCACTTTCAAACGATCACACAGACTTAAAGGAATGCGCTTTTTATAGTGCAACGAGGGTATGGCACCTTCTTTTAACACAATGAAGCAAGTTTCCGGAAATTTACCCACACCACTAAAATTTTTCTAAGAATTCTCCCTTCTCTCGTGGTAAACATGGCAATGATTGCACAGTGTTTAAGCGTTTTATTAACCCAAACTCAATGCAAGTCGACAACCCCAGCAGCGGTTCAAGTGCATCAACAACAAGAAATTCAGCCATTTTCATAGTTAACTTTTCCACATCAAAACAATTTAAATTAACCAACCCATGAATATTAATTTTATTAGCACTGTAGTTGAGCACAACAAATTCATTTTATTTCTTTTCAAAATTAATATTAAATTTCTTGATTAAGTTAATCGGTATGCAATTTACGTCAGAACCAGTGTCAATCTTGAATATGGTTAGCCAATTGTTAATTCGATATGTTTTGGTCCACCTTAATATGTTTGTTCCATCAGTGTTTGAATTTAATCTTAAAGCATTACAATTTCTACTTAATATACTAGTTCCATCTGCAATTGAAGCAAAAGCGAGACACAGCATTGCATGCTAAGTCAATTGTTGTGTCCGAGACAGCATTAATAGTCGACGCATTGTTGTTATGACGATCTTACAAAATTTTGTTTGCATTTGCCGCTTCATAAATTTTGCACGTTTGAATGACCTTTTTTAATGGATCATCCTTTCCGTCCAATAGTTTTAATTGTAACTTCTTATCGTAAACACCGATAATTATACGATCACGCAGCATTCGGTGCTCATAAGTGGCACCACACCCACAGTTAAATTCACAGAATCGCAGCTGAGTTCTTAATTCGGTCTCGAAGTCAGCAAACGTTTGGTTTTCTTTTTGCACAACTGTGTTGAATTTATAAGATTCCATGGCGATATTTTTTCTGGGAAGGCAATAATCATCGAATGCCTTTAAAACGCCTTCCAATGTGATTGACACTTTTTCGACTTGCTGCCCCCCATCGCCGACACCTTCGTGATTTTCACCTCTACCGCCCTCTTCGTCGTCGTCCTCCTCATGTTGACCTGCATCTGGATTTGCGTTCGCACCTGCACGTGCATTTGCAAAACCAAAAATGTTGTCAAGTGTTCCATCATTCGGGTACAGAGTGTTGTATATTTTTCCTCCATCGGGCCCGATTAACCATAGAAATGTAGCTATTTTTTGATGCTCCGGCTCATTCATTTTGTTATTAGCGACCATGTAGACCATGAATGTGCGTTTCCATGTTGTCCATTCTTTTGCCAAATTGGAGCAGTGCAATGGTTTTGGCAAACGATCTGTCGACGCCATTTTATAAGGTTATAAAATGAAACTATGTACGTGTTTCTAATTAACGTTTCCGAATTTTTATTTGTGGGATTAACTTCTGACACCATGTAACTTGTGTCATCCACACGTTCAAATATTGTCTATAGAATGAAAACACTTCACAATATTATTTTCGTTGCAATGCCTTTTATTAAAATTGGCTATCAATCTTCTGCTTAAGATAGTGCTGTTATTGGTAACGTGGTTGAAGCTCAACTGGTTTGACGTTTTATTTTCATACCTACATACACGCAAGTTGATGGAAAGATTTTCTAGTTCACAATAAGTGAGCATTTACATTAGTTTTGTAGTTCAAATTAAATAAGCATTTACATTACAGATATTCTAGTTCACAATAAGTGAGCATTTACATTAGACGCCTCTTTTCAATAAAATAGATTTTAGTTCAAATTAAATAAGCATTTACATTACAGCTGTAGTCATTCAGTCTTTTAAAAACAGTACGGAGGTCTTATTCATGCTGTTGCATATTCTCAGATGCCACAAGGATGTCGTCGATAAAAGCTACTGCGAAATCCAGTCATCGGAGTATTTCATCGATGAGGCGCTGAAATGTCTGTGATGCGTTCCTTAACCCAGGTGGCATGAACATGAATTCATAAAGGCCAAACGGGGTGACTATCGCCGTCTTGTGAATGTCGCTCGGATCTACTGGCACCTGGTTGTAAGCTCTTTTAAGGTCGATAGTACTAAAAATCTTGCGGCCGTGAACGATGTGTCCAAAATCCTGTACGTTGAGCATTGGGTATTTGTCTGCAACTGTTATTGCATTCAACCGCCTGTAATCACCGCAAGCTCGCCAGGCCCCTGAAGGTTTAGGTACAATATTGAAATGTATTGAATAAAGAAAAGATTTGAAAAATAGCAGCTGCCGGCTTTACGCCAAAAGGTAATCTTTTCATTTTAAATGTACCAATATGAGTGCTCCAAGCACACAATAGAGATGATGCTTCATCCAAACACAATTGATTATAGGCAGCACTCATGTCTAATTTACTAAATAATTCTCCACCTTGTAACGATGTGAAGATTTCCTCGATCAGAGGCAATGGGTATTTAACATCAACAAGAAACTTGTTAATTGTAGTTTTGTAGTCACCACACACACGCAATTTGCCATCTGGTTTAGGAACGGGAACTAACGGTGTTCCCCACTTCGCAGTTTCAATTTGTTGAAGAACGCCTTTTGCAACTAAATCTCGCAGATTTTGTTCAATTTCAGACTTCCAAGCAATTGGAATTGGCCGTGGCTTACAAAATACCGGCTTGGCTTCACTATCAATTTGTAACGAAATTTCACAAACATTATATTTGCCCAATTGGCCATCGAAAAGTCCGGAAAATTGACTTCTTATTTGGTCTACAATTACGGACAAACTTCGATTCTCTGGGGATCAAATCGAATGAACAAGGTTCTCATGATTTTGATCCATTTGCAGTTTTGCACTAGCAAAAATTTAAATGCACGTAGAAAATTTCTACCTAATAAAGGTGGTGCGTTTGCATCGGTCACTACAACTGTAATACATTTGCTGGTGTCCCCATAAGTAATACTTGCTAAACACTCACCAATTATATTAATTTTATTTCCACCGTAAGTTCGGTTGTACTGTTGTTTTACGGTTGTTGTTGTTGTTGTTGTTGTTGTTGTTGCCTTTGTTGCGGTGTTTTTGCCCTTTTTTTGAACTCATGTAGTTAACTTCGGAATCCGTGTTAGCTTTCATTGAAAATTTCGTTTCGAATATCATCGCTTTTTTAAGAGCATCGGCCAATGACAAATTTTCATCTTCTTCACAAATACGTGTGAAAATTTTCTCGGGCAATTGAGTAATTAACTTGTCTTTTACCATCACATCCAAATTGCTGCCATATTTACATTACAGAGCCAACTTCTTGATACGAGCATACCACATTGACACACTTTCGTTTTCGTTGCGAACGGCGTCATGGAAATTTTTACGTTCATGATACACAATAGTTGGAGGTGTGAAGTGAGATTCCAAAATGTCGCACAGCTCACTCAAATCTGTATTCACTGGCGTCTTTGGATCACATAGACTGCGTAATAGTTTATATGCTGATGATCCAATTGATTTTAATAAAATCGCTTTTTTTGCGTTTTCGTTGGTGCAATTTATTTCGGTGAAGTGAATGTCCAAACGCTCTTTCCAAATGCCCCATTTGTCTTCGCTTGGATTAAATTCACTGATGGTCGTCGAATGGACTACGGTGCTTTTGTCGTTGGCCATTGAAAATATTCGCAAAACGTGTTTTCACGTTTTAGATTTTGAACCGATGCAATTTTTTTTTTTAATAAAAACTAATCGAAATTCAATGCTTGATTTTCTATTACAATTATTTTTTTACGATATCCTCGTCGCCAATTTTGTAATGTATTGAATAAAGAAAAGACTTGTTGATAGTTCAAAGTATGCGAATAGAATGAATTTTATTTAGAGTCATGAAGTATTCAGTGAAGCTAACATAATAATATACAAGGTGAATTTGATATGTTTGACAGAGTGTATTATTAATACAGTAGATTTCTTTTGGTCATTTACTCATATATATAACAAATATGAAGCGGTGTTGTCCAGTTGCTTTTCAAAGGTCTGCAAATACCTAGCTCCATCAGTTCCTGGAACTCGGCTTTGGAGGCAGCTTACTTGTCTGGTGGTAGTCGACGGGGCTTTGCAGTGACTGGTTGGCCTTTGGTTTCAATACAGTGTGTAACCTTGGTGGATAGATGTTGGCGCTTCGTAGTTTGGTCTTCAAAAAGTGTTTTGAATTCCGTCAAAAGAAAAGCAAAATTATTAGAACTGTCTATCAAGGTTACCTCGACCCCTCCAGATTTGGAAACATTTGTCATGTTGTCGATAAGTTGTCGGCTGCGGAGATTTACAAATTCGACATTCGATCTGCAAGCCTCTCTAACTGAGATTCACTACGGGGAGCTCGAACTGTTGCTGCAGCCACGTGCGGCGAAAAATGCGTTGTCTCGAGAATTCCATCAGCCATTTTAGCGAGCTTTTCGAGCGACTCTTCGCTCCATGGTGAAAGAATTTGCTGCAAGGTTACTGGCAAGCATCACAGCCAGAGAGTAGACAGAAACTTGTCTTCGACGAAATCATTTGCAAGATTACGCATTTCTTCAAGTAACCTAGATGGCTTTCGGTTGCCCAATTCCATTTGAGACAAAAGTTTCTTTAATTTTGCCTGTTCGCTTGGCAAAAATTTTTTTTTTTTTTTTTTTTTTTAATTAAGCGTTGCTTAAGAGCTTCATACTTACTAGAAGTGGGAGGATTGCGCAAAAATGTGCGAATTTTCTCCGCCACAGTTTGATTTAGTTGCGAGATTACCGTATGGTACATATCGTGTTGTCTGATGTAATCCGATTGACCACAAACTGCGACTCAAGTAAAAAGAACCAAAGCTCTGGGTCTGAGGTGAAGAATTCTTTTGTCTTTATGCGATACGAGTTGACGACGTGAGAATCACCTCCAACAACATTGTCGCCTTCGTCGGGCGTCCTTTGATTGCTCTCATGCTGACTTCCATGTGGGGCTTTTTCATCAGGCATCGTCGGGGTCACCAATTGTAGCTTTCCGAAATGAAAAATAAAAAACTACTTTTTAATTTACAAATTTAATTTTAATTAAAAAATGAGCTTAAAGATTTTTTAATTATAATGGTATTTAGTTTTAGCTATTTGAGCACTGTGGTCCGTTCGCTTTGATTTATACCAAGTGAATGATGAATCACTTTGTTTCTTGTTCTCCAGTTTACCGCTTACAAGAACAACAGAAGTAACAGAAGTATAACATTCGATGTCGCTTTTTTATTCTCGTTCCGTTACACGCAGGTATATAAAGAAAAGAATGAAATACATAACAGATGTAGCTGTCGATGAGTTGGCAAGTGTTGCCGCTGCGTAGGGAAGTCAACATACCTTAGACAGACTAATACTTTGGGCTGATCGGTGTGGACTGGGTGTTAACCCACACAAAACCGATTTGGTCTTATTTTCGAATAGATTCAAAATTCCATTTGTCAACCCTCCCTATATTAAAGAAATCCAATTAAAATTCTCAGACGAGGCTAAATACCTGGGTCTTGTCTTAGATAAAAACTAAATTAGAAACGAAACGTACAGGAAAGATTCAAAAAAGCTACTGTAGCTCTCTTTTCTTGCAAAAAAGCTATTGGTAATAAATGGGGCTTACAACCCAGAATCACGCATTGCCTATACAAGTCGGTAATCAGACCGATTTCAATGTACGGTGTGGCAGTATGGTGGACTGCTTTAGAGAAAGGTATAAGCAGGGATAAGTTAAATAAAGTCCAACGTTCAGCTTGCCTATGTATAAGAGGATCGCTTCGCACGGTCCCATCTGCGGCACTGGATACCTTACTCTACCTAACACCTCTTGACATATTTAGCAAACAAATAGCTGCAAGCTCTGCTATTCGCCTCAAACCTTCGTCGCAGTGGACTAACAACAACATTGGCCACTCCTTAATTCTTAGGTATTTAGAATCAATTCCAAAGCACACAGACTTCACCATCCCCCAACTGCCATTCGACAGAAATTTCCAGATTTCTATACCTCCCAGATCTTTTTGGGAGGATAGGACATTCTTGGAGGATGAGTCAATCCATTTTTATACAAATGGGTCAAAAACAAAAGAAATGGTTGATGGAGGTGTGTACTCTGAACGACTGAAATTAAGTCTCTCATTCAGCCTTCCCAATCATTGTAGCATGTTCCAGGTGGAACTTTTGGCGATATGAAAACGTGATATCAACATCTGATATCCGTATTTTCTCAGATAGCAAGGCCGCTATCAATTCTCTGGACTCTGTCTCTACAAACTCTATAACAATCCATAACTGTCGATCATCTCTAATGGATATGGCACAACAGTTTAATATTCACCTTTGCTGGGTGCCGGGCCATAGAGACATTCCAGGTAACTGTAAGGCAGATGAACTCGCCAGGAACGGTAAAGTACAGCCCATCCTACCACGTTTGGCACGTACTGGCATACCAATCGCACACAGACTTCACCATCCCCCAACTGCCATTCGACAGAAATTTCCAGATTTCTATACCTCCCAGATCTTTTTGGGAGGATAGGACATTCTTGGAGGATGAGTCAATCCATTTTTATACAAATGGGTCAAAAACAAAAGAAATGGTTGATGGAGGTGTGTACTCTGAACGACTGAAATTAAGTCTCTCATTCCGACTTCCCAATCATTGTAGCGTGTTCCAGGTGGAACTTTTGGCGATATGAAAACGTGATATCAACATCTGATATCCGTATTTTCTCAGATAGCCAGGCCACTATCAAATCTCTGGACTCTGTCTCTAGAAACTCTATAACAGTCCATAACTGTCGATCATCTCTAATAGAGAAGGCACAACAGTTTAATATTCACCTTTGCTGGGTGCCGGGCCATAGAGACATTCCAGGTAACTGTAAGGCAGATGAACTCGCCAGGAACGGTACAGTACAGCCCATCCTACCACGTTTGGCACGTACTGGCATATCAATCACTACATGTAAACGGTTGCTAATGCAAGACGCTGTGAGGAGGACAGGCACCAGGTGGAACAACATCACCACGTGTCAAGTCACAAAAAACATCTGGCCAACACTAGATTTAAAACGGACACTGTGTAATAGGAAAGCACGCCACGAGACTAGGCGTATTCTCAAATGACTTGTTCACAAGTTTTAACGATAAAAATAAACACACGAAGCTTAAATTGGTGGACTGTATCCCTTGATGGTTTTATTTCGAATGAATAAAAATGATAATCAGCTAGGATTCAACAATACATAGAAAGACAGTTAAGATTTTCACATTCTACTTTGGTCTTGTTTCGCATAGGCATATACATACAAATTATTTGCAACTGGTTAAAGAGAACAGTTTTGTGTGGCGTGATGCGCCTTATGTAATTTATAATAGATATATTATGTAAATATAAGAACATTTAGTGTTGCCATCTTGTCATCTTAACTTTTAGTCAAATACATAAATAAATAAAAATAAATAAATGTCAGTGATAGGTAAATTAATATTAAATAATCTCGAACATTCCGCCAGCCTTGAATTACATTCAATCATCCAGGGGTAGTATGCTTATCTTTGTCACAGGCCGCTTGAATAATCCTGTTTTGGTGCGGACGGTAGCTACCCGTACCAAACCATCGCCACCAGCATGGGTTGCAGTTACCTTACCAATCTTCCAGTAAGCAGGTGGAAGATTTTCGTCTTTAAGAAGAACGATGTCGCCAATCTTGATATTTGGTTCCGCTTTATTCCACTTCTGCCTTGGTTGCAGAGAGGAAATATACTCGGATGACCATTTTAACCAAAACCCTTGGGTAAGCTGTTGCACCAACTTCCATCGTGCCAGTAGAGACATCTTTACATTGGTTACGTCAGGTTCAGGAATAGCTACTAGTGGACGCCCTGTCAAGAAATGACCAGGAGTCAAATAGCTGGTGTCATCAGAGTCAGATAATGCACAGAGCGGTCGAGAGTTGAGTATGGCTTCAACTTGGGTAAGAAGTGTTGTCATCTCTTCGAAATTGAGTGTACTTTGACCAATTACTCGTCTTAGATGGAATTTGACTCGTTTTACTCCAGACTCCCAAGCACCACCAAAGTGAGGAGCGCCAGGGGGAATGAAATGCCATTGGATACCCTTTGAAGATAAGAAATCAGATATTAAGATATGGTTATTATGAGACGCAAAAAGTCGGTGAAGTTCACCGAGCTGTCGGGCAGCCCCGACAAAATTTGTCCCATTATCACTGCGGATATGAGCACATAACCCTCGTCTAGCAACAAAACGTTTTAGAGCAGCTAAAAAACAATCGGTACTGAGATCACTTACTAGCTCTAAATGTAATGCTTTCGTAGTAAGACAGATAAAGAGGGCAATGTAAGATTTAATTATTGGAGCTCTTCTGCCATTGTGTTGCCTTAGTAAAAAGGGACCTGCGTAGTCGCAGCCAGTATCGTAGAACGGATAAATACCATGAAGTCGATATTTTGGAATGTTGCCCATTAATTGACTGCTGGTTTGTTTACTGTGCCTATGACAAATTGTACAGCGATGCACAACAGATTTTGCCAGATCACGTAGGCCTACGATCCAATAGCTCTGCCGAAGGGTGGCAATCAGAGTTGTGACTCCAATATGATGATTGTCCATATGACAGTCCGTCACAATTTTTCTGGTAAGGCTATGATCTTTATGTAATATAACTTGGTGTTTGCAGTCAAAATCAGTCTCCAGGTAGTCAAGTCGTCCGCCGACTCGTAGAACCCCACTATCATCTATGTACGGAGCTAGCCGCTTCAGTTTACTGTTAGCTTGAACGTAATTATTATTCCTCAGGTTTTTGATGTCATCACATAATGATTCTTCTTGGGAGAATTTGTATAGAACGTTTTTTGCATGTTGTAGCTCGGTTACCTTTAAAGGAGATTTATCATTTTTTTTATTTTTCAAATTTAAATAAAATCTAAAACAGTATGCGATGACTCGATATAGCCTAATCCATTTAGATATTTTCCCATTTAAGTCAGATATTGTTCCTACGGCCTTTGTTGTGACTTGAAGTATCATCTGTTCCTTTGAACGTTCTTCTTCTTGGGTTGAATATGTTGCAGCTTCCGTATCTGGCCAATGGTTTTGACTCAATGAAAGCCAAGAAGGACCTCTCCACCAAAGATTGTGTTGTATTAAAACAGATGGAGTTATACCTCTACTAGCGCAGTCAGCGGGATTGTCTCCTGATAGAACATGTAGCCACCGAGCTTGTGGGATGGAATCTAATATGAAAGATGTTCTATTACTCACGTATGTTTTCCATTTTCGAGGATGAGATGACAGCCAGGCCAATACTATTTTCGAGTCCGTCCAGCAGTAGATGGAATCATCCTTGATTCTGATAGATGTTTTCAGGAATTCAAAAAGTCCAGCAAGCAAGTGTGCTCCACATAACTCCAGCCTGGGAATGGATACCTCTTTCAGCGGTGCAACCTTAGTTTTGGCCATTACTATATTAACAGAAGCAGAGCCATCGGATAGTATTCTGCGACAGTAAATTACAGCCGAGTATGCCGCTGAAGAAGCATCGCAAAAGCCATGAAATTGTACCTTATTTTCCTGTGTGAATAGAATTCGTGGAATATTAATTTGGTTCAAAAGATGAAGTTGAGTATGAAATTTTGTTGATTCATCAATTATTTCATCAGGCAACCTGTCATCCCATCCAATCTTTAGGAGCCACAATTTTTGCAATATTATTTTCGCCATTATTATAGTTGGAGAAACCCAGCCTAAGGGGTCAAAGATCTTTGATATTTCGGACAACAGCTTCCTTTTTGTGGTTAAATCTGGGTTTTTTTGAGAAACATCAAATAAGAAGCAGTCAGTTACAGGATTCCACGATATTCCCAATAAGCAGATGTTAAATTCATTTGGAACTTCAACCACAGAGCTAACCCTATTTTCTATAGGTATATTCGAAATGATTTCTGGACGATTCGAAGCCCATTTTCTTAAACTGAAGCCGCCAGCCGTGAGCATATAGTCTAACTGTGACGCAAGTTCTCTTGCTTCATTAATAGTATTTGCACCTGCCATACAGTCGTCGACATAGAAATTTTCTATAAGTGCCTTAGAAGCTAAAGGAAATCGATGACCTTCATCTAAACTTAGCTGTTGAAGTGTTCTTATAGACAAGAAGGGGGCAGGTGAAGTTCCATATGTGACTGTAGTAAGTCGATAGTGCTGTATAGGTTGATCTGGGGAATCGCGCCATAAGATACGTTGGAAGTCGCGATCACATTGTTGTACTTCAATCATTCGAAACATTTGCTTTATATCAGCTGAAAAGCAGTATTCAAAGCACCTATAACGCAATATAACTGTAGTCAAGTCTTGTTGTAGAGGTGGACCTGGTAACAAGATTTCATTTAAGGACTTGCCGCTACTAGATTTACAGGATCCATCAAAGACAACGCGAAGTTTAGTAGTAAGACTATTGTCTTTAAACACAGCGTGGTGTGGCAAATAATACAGCTTGGTATTTTCCCTATTTATTTCTGCATCTGAAATAAGTTCCATATGTCCTAAAGCTAAATATTCGGACATAAAGTTTCGATAGTCGTCTCTAAGCTTATTATTTTTGGCAAATTTTCTCTCCATAGCGAAGAGTCTATTTTCGGCAGATGTATACGAATGTCCTAATGCTTGACTTTGAGAATTAAAGGGGAGTCTAACTGAATATCTACCAGCTTCATTACGTTGCACGGTATTTTGATATATCTCTTCTGCTTTTTGTTCATCTTTTGTAGGTGGAATCGTTCTAGTTGGTAATTCTTCAGTTTTCCAAAACATTTGCAAAGTTTTGTTTAGATCATTTTCTTGAGTAGATATATTGCATTGGACTTCCGAGTCAGCCAAATGGGGACCGCAAATTACCCACCCAAACAGAGTATTTTGGGCAACCACTACTCTATCCTGGATAACCCGCTCTTTACAAAGAATTGAGAAGAAGTAGTCAGCTCCCAGGAGAATGTCTATTTTCTTTGGTTCATTAAAATGGGGATCCGCCAAATCCAAGCAGTTGAGCTTGTCCCATGTTTTTATTTGGATTGGCACAGATGGTTGATCTGACGTTATATTACCGAAGACTAAGGCGGAGATATCCAGACAGAGTTTTTTATTAAAATGAGAATGTATTTTTAAGTTGGTTCTACCTTTAGAAACACCCACCTTGCTAGCGGAGAGCCCTAGGATTTTAACATTAGCTGGATGTCTGGGAAGACCTAAACGCTCAGCGCACGCGGATGTTATCAGAGTATTTTGACATCCAGAGTCGAGTAAAATATTACAACGTTGTAAATTTCCCTGGTGATCTGCTACGAAGACCATTGCAGTTGGAAGCAAAGCATTGAATTTTATTAACTGGTTCGAAGCCTCGGAGCCATGGGACAAACGATTATAATTTTGATTGCTAATTAGAGCGCTGGATTCAGCTGTGGTGGGAATCGCTTTATCTTCAGGTGTTTTTGGCTTCTCTAGGTTGTTTGAGGTTGGAGGGGTAGATGTGCCAGCATGGGCAGAAGCAGTAGAGCTTGCGATAGGTTTGTAAGTCACATGTAGAGAAGAGTGATGTCTCGATTGACATTGCTCACAAGAATGTTTGGAGGGACATCTATTTGCTGTGTGTCTAGCTTTGAGACAGTTAAAGCATAACCTTTTAGTATTAACGAATTCCCTTCGTTTTGCTGTGTCTAATGCTATGTACTTTGGACAGTATGACAGATGGTGATGTTCTAAACATTTTGGACAGGCATTATCGATGGCAGACATGTAAGCACGAGTTGATTTATATTTAATAGGAGCTGCCGCAGCTGTAGTTTTAACGCTTGGTGTCGACGGTCCTATCTCTAATGCATCACAACGCAAATTCAAAAACTTTGTTAAATCTTCTATTGTTGGATAAGTCTTTTCTACTACATGCTCAGCCCATGCCTTATGGGTATCACTATCTACCTTTTTTAATATAAGTGCAATCAGCCATGGATCGCGTCGCTCTGCCCTTGGCCCTAGTGCCCTTAAACCTCGTATGACCTGATCAAAGGTGTTGACAATTGAGCGAAGCAGTGTCGCGTTCGAGGAGTCTATCTTTTTAATGTCAAAAAATGTTTTAACTAGTGATTCAATGACTTGCGATGGTTTATCATAACGCTCTTTTAATTTTCCTAAAGCTTCCTCATAATTGGTTTCCGTCACAGCTAGGTGCTTAATCATCTCCTCTGGTTCCCCTTTTAGTAAACCCTTTAAATATTGAAATTTTTGAACCTTGCTAAGACGCTCATTTTTGTGGACAGTGGTGTCAAAAATATCCCAAAACGGTTTAAATTTGTCATATTGACCATCGAAACTTGTCATTTGAAGATGAGGCAATCGAACCTCTTGGCGATTGGAAGTACTCTGGCTAAGCGTTTCCGCTAGCCGTTGAAAAGCATTAGTTTCACTTGAACCTACTGAAGTGCTGCTCAGGCGCTCTAAAAATGTTGTTTGTTGATCGACAAACTTTTGAAAGGCATCTCTAGTAACAACAGTGGAGTTGTGAAGTGGTTCATCGCTGAGGGCAGCAGCTTGACGCTCAGAAACGTGCCTGGTATAATCGGCCTTTAGTTTGAAGTACCTATTCTCAAAATCTGCCATTTCAGTTTCCCTGTCTGGCGGAGCCTCACCTAACTCTAATATGTCGTCGTCAATTTTAACAAATTCTTGAAAGAGAATTTCAATTCTGTCTAACCTAGCTTGTATTTCATGGGTGGAAGTCTCGTTGGTTATTGTGTTGAGAAAGTTCTCAAGCCTAGTTGCAGTGCCTTTGCAACGAGAACGTTTAAGCTTTAGCGCGTCCATATTATTTAATTTTTTTTTTTTTTTAAATGTTCAATTCGCAAATAATATAATTTCTTAAATGTTACCTTATGGCTGGATAGGTATACTTCTCTTATAATTTAGTTGATTTAACAGCGATGGTTCCTTATATTTCAGCAACGGGATTCCTTTTGTAGAAACAGCAACGGTATCTCAAGAAACGGGAATCGTAATTTCAGCAACAGCAACTGTACTCGTACACAAGCCACAGCAACGATCACCAACACCGGCAACAGCAACAGGTCGCGCGATTTACACTTAATAGTTTTTTTTTTTTTCTTTTGCAGCTAGGCACTTTATATTATTGCAGCATAGGCACACGATTCAAATTAATAACTTTTATTTAGTTTTTTAAAAAGAATTAATTTCATATGGTTCGATGGACCAAAAAATGTTCACAAGTTTTAACGATAAAAATAAACACACGAAGCTTAAATTGGTGGACTGTATCCCTTGATGGTTTTATTTCGAATGAATAAAAATGATAATCAGCTAGGATTCAACAATACATAGAAAGACAGTTAAGATTTTCACATTCTACTTTGGTCTTGTTTCGCATAGGCATATACATACAAATTATTTGCAACTGGTTAAAGAGAACAGTTTTGTGTGGCGTGATGCGCCTTATGTAATTTATAATAGATATATTATGTAAATATAAGAACATTTAGTGTTGCCATCTTGTCATCTTAACTTTTAGTCAAATACATAAATAAATAAAAATAAATAAATGTCAGTGATAGGTAAATTAATATTAAATAATCTCGAACATGACTTTTGCAGAAGCTGTATGGACGAGGAAGAGGAAGAAACAGTTCTTCAACTTCTCTGCACATGCCCTGCTCTGGCTCGAAAACGCAAGAACTGCCTAGGAGAATTCTTCTTTAACGATCTAAACGATCTAAATCATATCAGCATAATCAGCCTTTCACGTTTCGTAAGGGACTCAAACTGGTTCCATTGAGCTAAGGAGGAAGCCTCAAGATTTATGTGGTATCACAATGGACCATTAAACTGGCCTAAGTGTGCCCGTTTCCATCTTGGACAGCCAACCTAACCTAACCTAACACTTCTAACGATAACCAGAGCTGGAAAACTAAACATTGAAAATTTAAATAGAGAAAACGGGTATACAATAATTAAATACGGTTATACAAATATTGTTGACAGTTACAGGAGCATAGTGCACATTATAAAAATATCTGACATTGAATTATTAATTAACGCATTTAAAAATACAGCGAATAAAAGAAATGAATCAAAATTCATACCCCTTGATTTTTTTTCTAATATAGAAGATCTTAAAACTCAGGTAAAAACCATTACAAATTACAATAAAACTGGCAACCAAAGACAAAAAAAGAGGACTGTTCAATCTAGGAGGAAACATACTAAGATTTATATTTGGTTCAATAGATGAAGAAGACAGATCATCAAAAGAAGAAAAACTTAGGGAACTGAATGACGCTTCTCAAGTACTTATTCCAAATAATAACAAACAACTACAAATTAACCTCCAACTACAAACCAACATAAGACAAATATATAATCGAATAATAGGAAATACACTAGAATCACCAAAAACAAAATCACAAAAGGAACTTATAATTTTACAATTAGAAAATAGACTCGAACTATTTTAAATTTTTTCTATTGTATGGTCGATTTATACAATAGAAAAAATTTAAAATAATATACTAAGTAGCCGATTGGAATTTTGACCAACAACATTTTATCAATTAACGAGATAGAAGAATATGACATTGATTTTGATAAACTCAGACAAATAAGAGTTAGCAGCGCTTCCTTCGGTGACAATCAAATTATTTTTGCTATTCAAATTCCCAAAAACATCATCTCATTTCATGAAGCTCTTATTTTACCAGCACCTAATAATAATGTTAAAGAAGAAATTATATTAGAACCAACAAAATTCTAATTAGTAAGAAAATATATGAAAACAAACTTGAATGAATAAAATATGTACCCAATGTAAGAAAACGATCAATTTAAAACAAAATATTGTACATGAAATTAAAGATGGAATAATTGTAATTAAAAACTCCAATCTAACGATATTTAGTAATTACGATGAACGATGAAGAAATAAAGGTTCAAAATAATATTACAATAAAATTTGAAAATTGTGAAATTAAAATCATGAATAATACCTTTAAAAATTATGAAAATGTTATATATGAACTAGGGTTGTTGCGGATGTAAAAATTTTGACATCCGCGCATGCGGATGCGGATGCGGATGCGGATGCGGATTTTTTGAGACTCACATCCGCGGATGCTGATGCGGATGCGGATTTTAGAATTTATTAAATAAAAACAATTTTAAGTCCGTAAATAAAGGAAAATTTTATTGATTATCTTTGCGTTTAATAATTAAATTTAAAAATGGGTGAGTTATATTTAATAAAAAGCAAGATTGCAGCCTTCTCAGACTGTAATCTGTTTCTTAGTGGATCGTATATTAATCCAGCTCCACTAAATAGTTGTTCGCTGGGAACACTGGCTGGTGGAGGTGATAAATACCTCAGTGCAACTTTGGAGAGTCTTTTAAAGTCTGTTTGATGGATTTTCCACCAATCAAGTGGATTATTATCCAATTCTAGTCTTTTTTTATTTCGGTAACATGCTAACTCCCTTCGGAGAAGTGCTCCCGGACTAGCGTTATCAGATTCTCCTTCACCTTCGTCTTCAGTTGATGAATCTAGCATCATTGCCATATCGCTTCTGAAGCAAGCCTTGTAACTTAAAACGGACGTTCCTGGTTCCGAATGTAAAGACTCATCCATTTTCTCCTTTTTTGTGTTGTTTGAATTTGGTGACAACGTAGGAGAACTGGTGCTTAATGGATATAAATAAATATCATACCTGCATCTTCTTTCTTTTTTTTTTTTTAAATTATCATTATTCGCACTCTCAAATAAACCAAACTCTTCTGGGTGCTTTGACTTCAGGTGGTTTTTCAATGAAGAAGTCGTGCGTCCTTTTCGTGAGTATGTTTTACGACATATTTTACACTCGGACTTGTCAGGATCATTTTTGTTTAAATTAAAATAAATCCAGATGTTGCTTTTTGTTGGTGGCGGCATTTATGTTCTGTATCTGTATCACTTTTTCACTAAATATATAAAAATAAACTGTGTCCTCTGGCCACTTAGCAAGATCTTTTATATCCTCCAATCTGTGACCATTGCATATCACTTGTTGTTGCTTTTGTCGTCGCCTACTTGGGACCGACATTTTTGAATCTAAAATTTTTACTGAGGGTGAGAGGGTCGTTGTTGTTGACCATGATATAGTATGCCATGCTGTTGCTATTTTTCGATTGCAACTACAAATTTGAAAAAAAGCGTTTAAAAACATCCGCATCCGCAACAAACTCCGCATCAGTTTATGCGGATGCGGATGCGGATGTTGGAATTATTGCGAATAATCCGCAATTGCGGATGCGGATGCGAATATTCGCAACATCCCTAATATGAACCTATAGGTATCGATGCAACAGTATCAAATGTAAGTGTCTTAAAAACAGATTTGGAATTAGATCATATAAATGTTATAGAAAATAAATTACTTACCAATTCAAAAATTAACTATATCAATATTGCATTGACCATTTTAATTGTAATATGTTTATTTGGTATACTCTGTCACAAAGTATATATTTTGTAGGGAGACGAAAAACTAAGGGGAGAGGAGTTATGTTAAAATCTAAAGTACCCTCTTTAATTGAGATCGTCGATCTCAACACAAATAAATACACAGTCAATGAGATGAGTGTAAACAATTTCGAAGTTTCACAATCCTAAAAAAAGAAAAAAAATAATAAATAATAAATTAATTAAGTAAGCATAATATAACAGAAGAGATCATCATGAGCATCAAAAACACTCTATATGAAGATATAAATCCTTCGTACGTATCACCTTCCAAAACCCATTTTTTACATTGTTGTATTTGTAATGTGGACGGATTCAACGATAAAAATTGACGTAATTTCACGCATACATAGACTCAACTACTGAGTTTTTAGGGGAAATTTCATAAATTAGAGGAGAAATTACACGCACACTAAGAATAATTTATGAGGCTGATTTCCGGTTTAGCTTGTAGGCAAACCAAGATGTCTACCGAGGATTTATATCTTCGTATAGTGTTTTTGATGAGCATGATCTAAAAAGTTAGTTCATAAGAACCACTCGAATTGAAATATTCATTTTTCATTCAATAAATACGAAATCTCCATTAATTTTTTTAAAATCAAACAGTTTTGTTTTTTTGTCGCACACCCTAGTCTTATGGAGGGAGAAAATTGCGGGACCGAGACAGACCGTTCACCACGCATAAGATCAGAGAGGATTGCCTGAGGGCGAGCAGCCGGAAGGTTCAACCTCGCCATTATGATGGCACTTTTTGGATTGCATCCAAACCGACAAAACAGTTGGAAAGTTGTGTGAAGAAAAGTTTTTAGGAATAAGTTACTGATTTTTTTTACCATACTTTTTTCGCAATTTTTTTTTTTTTGTTTTGAAGATTCTGCTGTGGGGCAAAATTGGTTTAAGGAAGAACTACTAAAGCTGTTGTGGGAATTTCGAGTTGAAAAGCTAATTAAAGTTTTCCTTGTATTGTTGTTGTTTTTTTTTCCTCTTTTTCATTGCCTGCTAGCTTTTACTTTTGACCTTCGCGTCAAAATTCTGTTGGGGAGAGTACGATAACTCAGGCGACACAATTTAATGACGGATTTGTATAGAACAGTTAGTAAAAAGCATTTTTTTACTATACGAGAGGGGGTCTATCTCCCCTCTTTAAGGTGGTAGAGGCAATTTAAAAAAATATGTACGTTAAATGGAAAACAAATAATTAAAAAATATTGGTAATACTTACAACACTTTTTCCTATTAGATTGTTTTAAATCAAGTCAAAACTATGCATAGTTTTTGGAAAAAAAATGTTTTAAACTCAAAATTTGTGCAAAAAAAGTTAAAAAAAAGGTTTAAAGTGTAATTTTTCGAAACTTTCAGATTTATCTACTATTGTTTTTTTAGAATTCATTGCTCTTATTTGTTTTTGATCAAAAACTGAAAACTAGATGATTTTATGTCTCCTAGTTCTTGAGAAAATTGAAAATTACCAAAAAAAAATATTCTAATTAAATTACTTTTCCCTTGCTTGAGTATTTACGTAGTCTTATTTTGATAGTAATAATCGAGTATGCGTTAAGATATACCTAGGGTAAATTTATTTTTCTTAAATCCAGCTTATTTAATTGCAAAAGAAACTTTGCATGCACCCCTTTTTGCACCCACTACACCTTGCACCCTCCCCACCTTGCACCCACCCCAAATCCTATAGTTTTACCAAGCAGGGGGGTTGCAGGGGGGCAGCATGCCCCCCATACACATCCCCCTGTTGCATACGCCCAAACTAGCACCTACCATTATTACTATCAAAATAAGACCACTCAAGCAAACAAAATAATTAAATTAAAATAGTAGTTGTGGTTATTTTCAATTTTCTCAAAAACTAAAAGACATAAAATTATCTAGTTTTCAGTTTTTGATCAAAAACAAATAAGAGCAATTAATTCTAAAACAAAAACAATAGTAGATAATCTTGAAGTATTGAAAAAATACACTTTAAACCTTTTTTTAACTTTTTTACTCAAATTTTGAGTTTAAAATTAAATTGTTCAAAAACTATACATAGTTTTGATTTGATTTAAGAACTGGCTAATAGAACAGAATGTTGGCTTTAAAAAAATGTAAAATAAATTTTAAATAATAATATTCTTAAATTGATCCTCCCGCCTAAATGAGGGGAGATTGTAAAGTCTGTGGCTGGATAACGCAAAGTCTGTAGCTGGAAAGGCTTGGAATATATTTTTCTGACTTTTTATTCCTTATAGTAATTTAGACGTGGTCCGGCGAGTAGCCTTGTAAACCTTGACCCAAAAGCGAGTAGCTCTTTAGGGCGTCTATATTACTATATTAAAAATTGGTTTGACTCCAGCGAGTTGCTTTATAAAGTTAAACACAATCTTTGAATGTAGAATAAGAAGTGACTCTTTTAATTTTATTCTTCTCTTTTTATACAAAATTTGACAATGAAATAATGCCTGTATTGGTATTCAACAATACTTCGATATTCAATAAGAATTCCCATAAAATGCAGCATCAGCATAATAGCCATGCACTTCAAGTGTTTTGGGGCTAGCTTGCTTATGATGCATATTTTACTACCATAAGTCAGCGACCCTTCATTATATTTGTTTTTCTTCAATCACTGAAAGTGTTGTTGTATATTTGGTGTCATATTATATAGCTTGTGCACTGAAGGTGCCAGTTGAACTATATGAGCATTTATTTATAGCTATATGCACAATGCACTAAGTGTGCCAACGGAAATATGAATGTTGTATTGTTTTTGCTTTGGCTTTGCTATAGCTGATCATGAAATGTAATACGATGGGAATATGGATATTAAATATCGAAGCAGGTTGAATGTTCTATTAATTGTTTTGGGGTTTGAGGCAATTAATTAAGTGATCGCTGGTGCGATCCCTTCACACCACCCTTCCTGGGATAAAAAGGAGAAATCATAACATGGAATGATTTCTTCTTTTTTATGCGAAACTTGTACATCAAGGGATCTTAGTTTGTTATTTGATATTTTTTGTTTGTATTTACAGTTTTCTGTCTTACAAATTTTTTTTTTTTTGTTTAACATTATTTTCTTCTACATATATGTATTTTAATAGTACATACTTAGTTTGTATCATTACTTGCGTATATAAGATAATATATTTTTTTTTTTTACATTCATTCATACAGTAACTTATTTTATTCTTCTTTTATTCTATTTTTTATTTATTCATACAACTTACTTATTTTATTAACTTCCTATATTCTATTTTTCATTTATTCATATAAGTAACTTTTTTTTATTCTTCTTATATTCTAAGAAACTTTTTTTTATTCTTCTTATATTCTAGTTGCGTTTCATTTATTGCTAAACAATATAATTTACTTAGATCCTATGCCGGCCTTATTAAAAATTAAATGAAGTAGTTATCTTGTATATACATACATATATTATTATTTACATTCTTTCCCTTTTTTTTTTTTTTTTTTTTTTTTTTTATTTTTGGACTTTGATTTAATTATTGATTATATAAAAGTTAAATACATGTAAAATGGTTTTAGTCTATTTTTATGAACTGTCATTGTTTTGTTTTCATATTTAATATCGCAGTTCACCCCATTTTGAGATAGTATTTCGTATGGACCATTATAGATTGGGTCTAACTTTTTCCTATTTTCATTTCTTAACAAAACTAGACTCCCTACGTTAAAATCTGAAGCCTTTGCTTTTACATCTGTATCATACCTCGTCTTCCTATTAATTTTCTTGCTTATCAAAGTATCCCTAGCGTCTTTATGAGCTATTTGTAGTTTGTGTTTTAAGTCTATCACGTAGTCTTCGTAGTTGTACACTGGATCTACTTTATTTGTGAGATTGGAAGGTAAATTACATTGTCTTCCAAATACTAATTCAAAAGGTGTATACCCTGTTTCTGAATGTACTGAAGTGTTGTAACAGAAAACATAATAGGGTAGCCAGTTGTTCCAATCTGTATGTTTTTCCGATACATAACTTCTAAGATAAGCTCCTAAAACTTTATGGGAATTCTCTAACGCTCCAATGCTTTCATGATGGTAAGCAGTTGACTGTATTTGTTCTATCTTTAACAAACTACACATATCTTTAAAAACTTTATTTATAAACTCGGTACCTTGATCAGATGCTATAGTTCCAGGGACTCCATATCTAAGAATATCTAAGAATAAAAGATTCGACGAGCCCTTTTGCTACTGTATTAGCTTCCTTATTTGGTAAAGCTATTGCTTCAGTGAATTTAGTTAATTCGTCTTGAAGAGTAAGAATATATTTTGACCCATTTTCTGATTCGTCAAGGGGTCCAACTAAATCAAGAAAAATTTTATCGAAGCCTGATTCTGCTGTTGACGTTATAGTCATAGGTTGCTTCTTTGGTTGTATATGTTTGTTACGTTGACATATTGGGCAGTGCTTAACGTATGTCGTCACATCGTTTTGCATGCCTGTCCAATAATATCTTTTTTTAATATTTCGCAACATGCGATTTATACCAGCATGTCCACTTGTTGGTAACATATGATAATCATTTAGTATTAATTTAATTTTGCAAGGGTCTGTTATTTTAATTTTTTCATCTATTATGTGCACTTTAATTTTACTTTCTTTAAATATTCCTTCTATTATTTTCTTTAATATATTTATTTTTTCTTTATGACGGCCGTCTGTTATTTTTTTTAATTCTTCTTTAGTAATATAAATATTTTTAATTGATAAAGGTCCGCAAATTGTACGCACGTCCCTCAACAACATTTTGTCAAATGATGCTGATCGGTCAATAGTGCCATTCTTGGATTCCTTTTCATTATTTATTTGCGGTTCACAATTTTTCTGTACGTCCCTCAACAACATTTTGTCAAATGATGCCGATCGGGCATTAGTACTTATCTTGGACCGGTTTAAAATTAAACAATTACTTCCTGGAATATATCCCAATATAAGATTTGGACTTAATACTTTAGTACCCTTTATTTTTGCAAAATCTTCATCTTCTTCTTTAAAACTGTTAATTATTTTTAACTCAACTACTTTCAAACCTGTTTCCGGAGCTTTTAAAAGTTCACTGATTATCTTTTCTTTTTCTACTTTTTCTTTTGGGGGATTTTCTTTGTTTATATCGGATTTCTTTGATTGTGCTCTTGTTGTGACACAAACGTAAAGTTTTTGTAAGTCTTCTGAATGAATTTGTATTCGACTTAGAGCATCTGCAGTGCAGTTGTTTTTCCCTGGTGTATACTCTACACAAAAAGTATATTCTTCTATTAATAGTCTAAATTTGTTTAATCGACTGGAAGGTTCTTTAAGTGAAAATAGATATACTAAAGGCCTATGATCGGTTAATATTTTAAAACGTCTTCCGAAAAGATACGGTCTGAAATGCTTTACTGCCCAAACTATAGCAAGTAATTCTTTTTCTATAGTACTATAATTTTTTTCTGCTTTGTTAAGAGATTTACTTGCGTAAGCAATTGGTTTATCATCATAATTGGATAACACAGAACCTAAAGCAAATCCAGATGCGTCTGTTCGGAGTATGAATTCTTTTTCAAAATTTGGGAACTGCAAAACATTTGGACTTATTAGCGCTTCTTTAAGTAAATTAAAAGATGTTTTGCAATCTTCCGAGAATTTGAAATCTACGTTCTTTCTTAATAACCGATTTAAAGGTATTGCCAGTGTAGCAAAGTTTGGTATGAATTTTCGGTAATAGTTAGCAAATGCTACGAATCTTCTTACTTCATCTGCGTTTTTGGGAGTTGGGTAATTTTTCATTACATTCGACTTAGATGGATCTGGTATAATACCATTACTGGATATTATGTGTCCTAAATATAAAACTTCTTTTCTAAGAAAAGCACATTTTCTAGGATGGATTTTAAGATTTACTTCCCTAAATCTTTCAAAAACTTTCATTAAATTTTTATTATGGTCTTCTAGATTTCTACCGAAGACTATCAAATCGTCAAGATATACAAAACAACGCGAGTAAGTTAAACCTGACATAGCTACAGACATCATTCTTGAAAAAGTGCTGGGTGATATTTTTAAACCCATGGGAAGTCGTTTCATTTGATAATGTCCGTTTTCTGTTGAAAAAGCCGTGCAAGGTCTGCTATTTTTCTCTAATTCCATTTGATAATAACCTTGGCTTAAATCTATGCATGAAAAATATGTTGCACCTCCAACCATATCAAATATGTCAGTTATATTGGGTAATGGAAATTTATCATCCTCAATAACATCGTTTACTTTTCTATAATCAATTACCAATCTGACTTTTTGTATTCCCGTTATGGGATCTTTTTTCTTGGGAACTACAAGAATAGGTGAGTTCCAGGCGGATATTGAAGGTTCTATTATATCATCTTTGAGCATCTTTTCTACTTCTATTTGAATATCTTTTTTCTGAGAATGAGGTAATCTATATGGTTTGGTATATTTCGCAGTAGCTCCTTCCTTGAGTGATATGTGGGCCTGACCTATATGTGTGTATGTTAATTTGTCGCTTTCTAGGTGAAAAATATCTTGAAATTTAGAACATATAGCTTTGAGTTCATATTTTTCCTCCTCATTAAGAGTTTCGAAATTTATTTCTTTAAGTAACTGTTTTGTTCGTAAATTTGAAGGTTTTATAGTTTGTTCGTATGCTATAGTATGGTATTCTGATATTGGTT
Organism: Eupeodes luniger; assembly: GCA_951509635.1. NCBI lineage: Eukaryota > Metazoa > Arthropoda > Insecta > Diptera > Syrphidae > Eupeodes > Eupeodes luniger. The sequence continues at coordinate 214,316,717 of OX608073.1, forward strand.
TGGACTTGGGTTCTATCCATTTGATTCTTACTTCGGATTCTCGGGTATTTAAAATTTTAATTGGAATTTTGCCGTTTCTCGACTGAGAAATAGAATTTGCCATAAAAACTCCTTCACAAAGTTCTTGTGAATCGAATATTCTTGCATCTAAATGTTTACTATTAAGCCAATAGGTGGCTTCGGATCTGGGTGCGATGGTAAGTGAAATAAGTTGTTCTGAGTTTAATATTGGAAGTGAAATTTGGAAAGCTTCTGAAGATAATTTTAATATAAAGTGTTCTAGATCTATTACTGCCCCAAAATCTTTAAGAAAATCAGCACCAATGATTCCATCTACAGGTACTGGAAATGAGTCTTGCACTACATGAAAAGTATAGGATGTTTCGTGTTTTCCTATTGTAACGCTATTTATGCTAGTGCCTACTGTTCTTAAATTACCGGAAATACCCTGTATTGTTATTTTATTATTTTCATTTATTTTTGTATTTCTATCCAGAACTCCTTGTTTAATTGTGCAAATTGATGCTCCTGTATCTAATAAAAATCTTATACCTGATTTATTGTTAATCTTAAGTTTTACATATAGGCCGTTTGTTATGCCCCCTGCACATATAGCTATGTGTTGTATTGGGCTTACAGATTTCCCCCCGATAGGTCGGCTTCCCCCTCGGTGGGTATTTCGTTTCCCTCATTCATAATATAAGTTGTTTCCCTTTCCCTATTATTGTTTCGGTTATTCTTCACCGCGTTTCTTTCATTGCCTCTTATGTTGGAATTATTTTGATATGTATTGTCCCTTCTATAAAAATTAGATTGGCTATTATTTTGTCTATTTATGTTATTTGGATTGGTTCTATTAGTGTTATTATATTGAATAGAATTGTTATTCTGTGGCGAATTAAAACGTGGTTGGTAATATGATCGTTGGTAATTATTTTGCCTTGGAAAATTTTGAAAGTAATTGCTACGAAAATTTGTTTGTCGTGGGAAGTTTCTATTCATGTTACTAGAATTATTAGCATTATTTCGGTAGTTATTGTGAAAACTCCGAGGTGAAAAACCCTGGTTTGTTTGGTTTTGGGCATTAGAATAACTAAAATTGTTGGCATATCTGATATTTTCTGTTACTTGGGCTGTGCTTGGAGCTAACTCTAAAAGATGTGCTATAGCATCTTGCATTTTTGTATGCCTTGCACTATCCAAAATTATCTTGTATCTATCATTAACTCCTTGTTTTAAAAACGCTAAACCTCTACGTTCATTTGCTGCTGTTAATGTTTCCCTAGACTGCTCCCCTTGTATGGTTATTTCTAATTCTGTCATTTTTGATACTAAATGTTCTATTTCTGACACGAATTCTCGCATAGGTCGATTCTTTTGACGTGTTCTATCTAGTTTCGCTTGAATACTCTCTATTGTGTCCTTATCTCCGCATTTCGCAATTAGATTTTGTTTTAATTGTTCAATTGTTATAATTTTTGCGGTTCCTAATTCAGTCAATGCCCTTCCTTGTATTTTACACTTCAATATAAATTTGATTAGCATAGGTTTTGAAAGTTCATTTAATGTATAATGGTAAAACTCTATATTATTTATGAAATCCCTAATATTTTCTGCTCTTTTGTCATTTGCCTCGCAATTAAGTACAGGCAATTTTTGTGCCTTACTATAATCAAATTCTGCCATTTTGTCTATATATTTTGTTGTTACTAAAATTGGTTCTTTTTCTATGTCTTCTTGCTTTATACTGGCTGTAATTCTTTCTAAAGCCTCTTTATGATATCTATATAAACTATCATAAAGTGGCCGAAGGTCGTTCTTCCCTTGTTCGGATAATGTTTGTTCTAAGAGTTTAGCCTGAATACGTGCTCTTTTAAAAATTTCTTCAACTTGTTCTTTTTTTAGTTTTCCTGACTCTTTTGACCTTTTTCTATTCGGTCCGTCTTTTCTTAGGTTTCTCAAGATGTGGTGAAGTTCTTCGATAATATTAGTCAGATTTTCCATAAGTTTTTTGATACATAATATTTTTAAAGAATACATACATATGTATACAAAAAAAAATTGTATTTTTATTTTTATTTTACACAGATACTCGTCTACCTATAATGTTATTTCTTATAATTTCTTTTTTTATAATATTATTTAATTTTTTCTTAATTGTCCTGTGGACGTATTTTAAGAAGAGTATTATTATAATAATTAATAAAATTAATAAAAAGTCTATTTCATAGTTAGTACTTTCATTAAGTTTATTTAATTGAGGTCCGTTGTTGTTCACAACTACCTCTTCTATTTTTGATTGTCCTTTACCCATTATTTAGAGACGCTTTTTGTTGTTCTCTACCATTTTCTCAAACAGGTTATGGAACTCCTTTTCCTCTTGTTGTTTTTGTCTTCTTTTCTTCTGCCTGGATGAACGGATAGCTCCCTTTAGACTTCTTATTTCTTTTAAATATTTTTGCCTTCCTTCTGTAGATAGGCCAGGTATGTTTGCTAGTCTATTTAGCTCGATGAGGTGTTGTTTAAGTTTCACCTGTTTTCCCCCTCTTTTGCTTACTGGTGGAATGTTTGCTTCAGGTGTCCGTTTTATGATGTTTCTTCTTTTGTAATCCTCTATGCTGATAGGTTTTGGTCCTGCCTCCACCGTTTTCGGTTGTTTAATTAGAGCTTGTGCCTGCTCTATTAGATTGGCTGCCAAAGCCAGGCGAATTTTTTCTGACATCTAAGTGGATGTGGCCTATGTAACGTCTTGTTTCTTCTTGTTGTTGGTTGTAGATATCGTCGATGAAGTCAATGGTGTAGATGCCTCTGACCGGTTGAAAGTTATCTGCAGCACAGGTTGTCTTGTCGGAGCTCGAGCAGAGCTTCGCTCAAAGTCTTCTTCTTAGTTCTTTTAGTCTGGCAAGATCGCCATGTAAAGTCTGTGGCTGGATAACGCAAAGTCTGTAGCTGGAAAGGCTTGGAATATATTTTTCTGACTTTTTATTCCTTATAGTAATTTAGACGTGGTCCGGCGAGTAGCCTTGTAAACCTTGACCCAAAAGCGAGTAGCTCTTTAGGGCGTCTATATTACTATATTAAAAATTGGTTTGACTCCAGCGAGTTGCTTTATAAAGTTAAACACAATCTTTGAATGTAGAATAAGAAGTGACTCTTTTAATTTTATTCTTCTCTTTTTATACAAAATTTGACAATGAAATAATGCCTGTATTGGTATTCAACAATACTTCGATATTCAATAAGAATTCCCATAAAATGCAGCATCAGCATAATAGCCATGCACTTCAAGTGTTTTGGGGCTAGCTTGCTTATGATGCATATTTTACTACCATAAGTCAGCGACCCTTCATTATATTTGTTTTTCTTCAATCACTGAAAGTGTTGTTGTATATTTGGTGTCATATTATATAGCTTGTGCACTGAAGGTGCCAGTTGAACTATATGAGCATTTATTTATAGCTATATGCACAATGCACTAAGTGTGCCAACGGAAATATGAATGTTGTATTGTTTTTGCTTTGGCTTTGCTATAGCTGATCATGAAATGTAATACGATGGGAATATGGATATTAAATATCGAAGCAGGTTGAATGTTCTATTAATTGTTTTGGGGTTTGAGGCAATTAATTAAGTGATCGCTGGTGCGATCCCTTCACAAGATAGACCCCCCCTCCCATAGCAAAAAATGCTTGTTTTTAACTGTTCTTTGAATATCTTCTAGCCTGAATTATCGTACTCTTGCCATTCTGTTTTCACGGTATTACGGGATGTGTTTACCGCTTTTGACTTTTTTGTCGAAATAATTTTCTTTGAGTGATTTTTATCGATTGTGTTTTCCCAAAGATTGTCTATCTGATAATTTCAATAGATTTTTTTACCATACATTTTATCAAGAATTGACCTTCTGTCAATCTCAAAATCTCAATTTGTGTTTTTTCATAAAAGGTCCTGGTTTTTAATCCCGGCTTGGGCCAGGGTTTTCCAAGCCATAAAAGATAATTTAAATTTCTCATCTGGAAAACAAAACCACTCTTTTATTTCTTAATTTTCTTTGAAGACTAATTTTCAGCTTTTGATTTTGGTAAACTTCCATATAAAAGTTTCTTGGCGCCCACTTTAATCAATACGACTTGTTGAAATTCACCTCTTCGTATTTCGGTATCATTTCGATATCAATTTAATTTAATTTTATTGATCACCTCAATCAATAAAGCAATTACCTCATTAAAACCCCCCCTTAGGCTGAGCTACCGTGCTGAATTCGAAAATCCAATATTGTTAAAAAATACTCGTATAAATTCAGTCCGTCGGTATCATTTCGATATCAATTTAATTTAATTTTATTGATCACCTCAATCAACAAAGCAATTACCTCATTAAAATTCCCCCTTAGGCTGAGCTACCGTGCTGAATTCGAAAATCCAATATTGTTTAAAAATACTCGTATAAATTCAGTCCGTCGTCGGGTCGGTCGAGGGGTGGAAAAATTCTCAACAGTTGGCGTCCACAACGTGGGCCTTTTTGGAATATTTGTGATTGTCTGGTTTTGCCATGTGTTTAGGGAAGTGAATTGTTTTTTGATTTACATTCTTTTAAAAGATTTAATTACTTGGTGGGGTTGTTTTTTATTAAGGTGAGCTGTCTTCGGAATTTACGGCCACAGGAGGCCTAAGGAAATAACCTTCAAAAGGAAAGGAGGGAATTCGGGAGGGTTTCTTATTTTTGTCTGGAAAAATAAGTGAGTCGTTTCAATATTCTTTTAGTTTTTTGCATACATTGTTTCACATTATATACATGATATTTAATAATAGTAGATATTTAAAGTTTAACGATTCTGTGGCGTTGCTATCACGGCGGCTGTCTAGAAGTTTCTGCTTCTTTCAGCACTCACAGATTCGCTTATTACCAATTCGTCCAAAACGGTAACGTCAACGAAAATATAAAAGGAGAGCATATCCATTCTCCTTTGTATTTAGTTAATATAGAGTATATGCTAAGCGCATACTACAGTGAGGTACAATATTTTTGGTTCACTCTAACACAGCCTTCCTGCTTATTCATCGCTCTCGATGAAATAAAACATTGCGTCAACTTTAAAGCTATGATAACTAATTAATTCAATAGGTAGGTAACATTGTCGGTTTGATTATAAAAATAATATAAATACAGTAATTTTCAAGCTTCAAGACTCTTCAACTTCTTTCTGTTAGTTTTCTTCCGTAAAATTTGGAATTCTTCTTTTTGCCAATCTTCAGAACCTGAAAATACAGACCTAATCAATTTTGACTCATCAAAACATTGCTGTATGAATTGTAACAACAATACTGTACTTGTCTCCTTTTACTTGACCATTTCCAGGACGATATAGCTCAGATGTAACTTCAACTTGTCTATACTCCTGGGAATAGTCATATTAAAGAAAGAGCTCAGAGGTCACAAATTGTCCCAATAGTTCAGAGGCTTGACTTGAAAACTCAGCTTGTCTGACCCTCCAATCAAACCCACAGAAAATACAGCTCAGAGGCAATTTCATGCTTGTCTGCATAAGCTGAAGAAATGAAAGGGTACAGCTCAGAGACCAAGTACTTATCCGAGCTTGTCTATTACACCAGTATATTCAACAATTTTAATTTATACTACACAAACATCATAACTCAGAGGCAATCTTCAGCTTGTTTATGAATCTATCTACACATTTTGCTGTATCCACAGCACCATCTTTTTCCTCAGCAATTAAACGAATTGCCTCTCTACCAGCTACTATGACGGCTCTAGCTCCCTTCCGCTTAAGTTTATATCGATCGTTTTTAAGTATCCCTATGACCTCGTATGGTCCACAAAAATGTACATCTAGTTTAGATTTACGAATCTGAGGGCTCTTGTATACTACTTTTGATCCAATCTCCAACCGAGTCGGAGTACATTTCCCCTTGTCAAACCTAACTTTCAACCTAGCAGCATTTTCTTTTATGCGTTCATCTGCCTAGGAGCGTATTTGTTTAACATCCTCGTAATGAGGTTCAATATTAAGTTCTGTGAGCAGAGCACTAATTTCTGGAGTCCTACCCTCTACGCCGGTGAGTATCTGTAATCGGGACAGTCCGGTTGTTTTATTTTTTGTGGTATTCAACGCTAACTGAACACGACTAATAAAGCTCGTCCAATCCATATTCACGTCTAAAGTTGTTCTCATCAAATTAGCAACGGTGTCTATATATTGATCCTGGTGCGATGGTCATGACTCGTAAAATTCGTCCTTTTATCACTTATAATCCTAGATGGTGTTCCAAATAGCATTACAAAGTTTTGTAAATGCCTCGCAGTTTCGGTTGCTTTAAGTGTTTTGCAAGGCAGTAATAGCACGAATTTGGTGAATGCATCCACTATTATTAAAAGATAACGTTTTTCATTCTCCTTCCCTTCGTTAAACGGCCCCATGCAGTCAGCGTGGATAGTATGGAATGGAATCAGTTTCTTCTGGATAGGATGAAGCTCGCATTGTTTTTACCCGACGGTCTTTTGGCAACTAAGCAGATTAAACAAGCCTCAATGAATTTTCTAACGTTCCTCGACATTTTAGGCATCCAAAAATGTGAACGTAGTTGTGATAGGGTTTTATCCCACCCAATATGGCAGTTGTCTCCATGATAGCGCCTCATGAGGGCCAGTCGGCATTGTTGTGGTACAAAGAGTTTTTCCCCATCGTATGTATTACGATACAATAAATTATTTTTAATTACGTAGTTTTTGATTGTCTGGTTGTCTTTTTCGTTTATTTTGTCGATTATTTCCGTAGCTTCCGAGTCGAGTGACTGTCCAATTTCAAACCAGTTTCCTGCGAGGCTATTAAGTTGAAAACAATTTTTAACGGGTGGATTTCGCCTTAAATAGTCAGCATGTTGCATACAATTTCCTTTTCCATAAATAACTTGGAAGTTGAAGTCCTGTAGGTATATCCACCACCTTGCAACTCGAGGTAATAAGTCCTTTTTGTCCTTAGTGGCTTTCAAAGCATTGCAGTCAGTGACGAGTGTAAACGTTATACCTAGTAAATATGTGCGAAACTGTTTTATAGCGTTGACCACAGCAAGTGTCTCAAGTTCATGGCTGTGGTACTTAGACTCGTAAGGCTTGGTGGCTTGGCTAAAATAGGCGACTACGTGAAGAGTACCATTTATTCGCTGAAACAGGATAGTACCATATCCAATGGAGCTCGCATCTGTGTGCAGTTCAGAAGGCAGATCTGGTTTAAAAATTACCAGCATTGGTCTTTGAGTTAAGTGATTAATAATGTATTGCCTAGTTTCTTCACATTCGGTGGTCCATTCGAATTTTGTATTTAGTTTAGTCAGTGACGTGATGCATCTTGTTTTTGCCGAAAGTCCCGGTATAAACTTCCTAAAGTATTTCACCAATCCCATGAACTGTCTTACTTCCTTTACATTCGATGGACTCGAAGAATCTTGGAGAGAACTGATTTTCGATTTACCTGGTCGTATACCGTCGAAGGAAATTTCGCGTCCTAGGTATTCCAAATTGGTTTGCAAGAACTTGCACTTCTTGATGTTGAGAGAAAACCCATTATCCGTAAGAGCTTTAAGAACTATACCTAGTCTTTCGATGCCCTCCTCAATTGTCTTTGAAGGTACCAATACGTCATCCAAGGCTGAACACAACCTTTGCAACAAAATGAACGATAACACAATGGCAAACATTAATGCAGAAGTTAATGGAACACCGGTTTTTGGCAAATTGGAACAATTCCAACCCTCTATGTCTTGGAACAATTATAAAGAGAGGATGGAGTTCTATTTCGAGGCAAATGGACTAAAAAATGAAACACAGCAAAAAGCAATATTCCTAGCTTGTGTCGGTGAGACCACTTACGAGATTATTCGCTCATTGCTTACACCATTGGGCCCTAAAGATGTCACATTTCAAGAAATTCTGGATAAATTGGATGGGCACTTCCATCCAAAGCCTAACGAAATTGTCCAAAGATTTGCGTTTCACAAAAGATGTCAAAAAACCAGGAGAATCGATACCCGACTTCGTCAAAGATTTACGCAAATTGTCCGAACATTGCAATTTTGTAGAGTTGAATAATATGTTGCGTGATCAAATCGTATGTGGAGTAACAGATGAGGCTTTACAAAAACGATTGTTTAGTGAGACAAAACTCGATTTTCAACGAGCTTATGAGCTAGCTCTAGCACATGAAACAGCTTTCAAAAATGTATCGGATGTGCGTTTCAAGCAATAACGAAGTTATGGCTGTGTCAAAGCGTGCTCCAAACCAAAATTTCACACAATTTAGTAAATGTTTTCGTTGTGATGGACATCATCAACAATAAAAATGTTTTTTCAAAGACAAAAACTGTGACTTTTGCCATAAAAAAGGTCATTCGAGCAGGGCCTGCTTTAAGAAGAAGGCAAGGACTAAGCAAAAGACCACGGGTCACGAAGTTCACGTGTTACAAGAAGAGGCAGCTGAGCCATATAATTCACAAGCCGATGGCTATTTCTACGAGATAAACAATGTCGACGAAGCACAAACTCGCAAGTTTATCACCAAATTGATTATAAATGGAGCTAGCGAAGAGTTTGAAGTTGACTCTGGAGCATCTTGTACAATTATATCAGATGTCACCTGGAACCGTATTAAAACATTAAATCAAGAATTGAACACATCATCTCTTATTCTTCAAACCTGGTCAAAAGAAAAACTTCAAGTTTTGGGATCATCTCGGGTGAATGTTAAATATAATTCAAAAGAATTTAATTTGCTCGTTGTTGTTGTTTCAGGTGGCGGAAGGAGTTTGTTGGGTCGGGATTGGTTTAAACCACTGGGGATATCAATCAAAGGAGTACATGTGATGGAAGCAGGTGGAAGTTGGAATGGGATTTTAAACAAATATTCACAGGTGTTTCGACAGGATTTAGGAGCGCACGTGGGACAACCTGTCAATATTGAATTGTTGCTAGAGGTTAAACCAATATTCTTAAAACATCGTCAGGTTTCTTTTACCTTAAGAAATCAAGTCGAGACTGAGATTGACAAGTTGGTGCATCAAAACATTTTGGAGTCGGTGGAATTTTCACGTTGGGCAACACCTATTGTGCCAGTTCTTAAAAAAGATGGATCCATGCGTATATGTGGAGATTATAGAAGTACAGTCAACGTGGTAATCAAGTCGAATGCATACCCACTACCATTGTATGGAGAAGTTATGGCTGCGATATCTACTGGAAAGGTATTTACGAAATTGGATCTTCAATAAGCCTATCAACAGCTTATAGTAGATGATGAATCTGCCGATGTACTGACCCTCAATACCCACCGAGGGTTATTTAAGTGAAGAAGACTTCCTTTTGGGGTAGCTGCTTCACCAGGTATTTTCCAAAAAATTATGGATAATTTACTCCAGGGAATAAATTGTGTAAAAGCTTTTATTGATGATATAATAATATCGGGGAAGATGAAGCTTCACATAACACAAATTTAGAACTAGTATTAAATAAATTAGCTAAAGCAAATATCACTTTTCGTAAATCTAAATGCATTTTCGGTAAATCAAAAGTTGATTTTCTTGGTTATAATATATCGGGTGATGGCATACGACCAAACAAATCAAAAGTAGTTGCTATTCAGAATGCACCACTTCCTCAGAATAAAGAAATGCTGCAATCGTTTTTAGGAATGCTTAATTTTTATACTAAATTTTTACCAAACAAGGCTACTATGGCCGAAAAACTCCATCGATTGTTGGACAAAAACGTTAAATGGTGCTGGACCAAAGAGCACTCGATGGTTTTCACCGAACTAAAAGACCTTTTGAAGTCCGACACAGTTCTAACGCACTACGATGAAAATAAACTTTTAATTCTGTCATGTGATGCCTCACCATATGGTGTGGGAGCAGTGTTGGCACATCGAGACGTAGATAATAATGAACGTCCTATTGCATTTGCTTCGCGTACTTTGGGGTCAAGTGAACGCAACTATGCCCAAATCGATAAAGAAGGTTTGGCAATTATCTTCGGTGTTAAACATTTTCATCAGTATATAGCGGGTAGACAAGTCCTGATTATAACCGATCACAAACCATTATTAGGTATTTTTAACAAACACAAACCTATTCCGGTTATGGTATCACCACGGATGTTGAGATGGTGTCTTCTTTTATCAGCTTACGATTATGAGCTAGAACATCGACCGGATAAATTGAACGCAAATGCAAATTGCTTTAGTAGACTGCATTTGGAGAGTTCTTAAGATGCCCCAAGTGAACTGTCGGATGTTTTATTGCTAGATGGGCCAAGTGAACTGTCTGATGTTTTCTTGTTAGAAAAATTAAAGGATGCATCAATTCGAGCTGAAGATGTGGCCCGCGAAACTGCTCGAGAACCGGAATATAACAAAGTTATGCGATGGATACTTCATGGGTGGCCATTAAAAATAGATAAGGAATTTAAATTTTTTTTCCAAAGAAGAACGGAATTATCCACACATAAAGGTTGTATCTTGAGGGGTACTCGTGTGGTTATACCAGCCACACTACAGGCAAATGTTTTAAATTTACTACATGCCAATCACCCGGGAATGAGTCTTATGAAGGCCTTGGCTCGAAGCTACGTTTGGTCGCCGAAATTAAATGAACATATTGAACAAGCGGTACGAGTTTGTACTCAATGCCAATTAAATCGACCAAATCCTCCAAGTGCTCCTCGACAGTTTATTCGAGAAGAAACAAATCCCTGGTCAACTCTACACCTAGATTTTGCGGGACCTTATAAAGGCCACACATTTTTAATTGTCGTTGATGCGATGTCCAAATGGCTTGAGGTGAAGATAGTTGCAAATCAGTCGAGTTTAGAAGTTATAAGGAAGCTGCGAGAAATTTTTGCGATCCACGGGCTTCCCAAGAAAGTCATAACGGATAACGGTTCTGCATTTGTCTCTGAGGAGTTGAAAGCGTTTTATAGAAACAATGGAATAAAATTCAATACAACAGCCCCTTATCACCCTTCGAGTAATGGCCAAGCCGAACGAATGTCGCGGTGTACAAAGTCATCACTTGCAACCTTATCAGAAGGAGACATTCATCTTAAACTACAGCGATTTTTGTTCAAACAACATACTACCCCGCACACAACAACCGGTAGAACCCCAGCAGAATTAATTATGGGAAGAAAATTAAGAACAATGTTGGATATGTTACATCCAAACAACATCAATTTAAAGGACGAGACAAGAGAAGAGAGTTTCGTAGCAGAAAAGGGAAGAACTTTTTACGTAGGAGATGCAGTATTTTTCAGAAATTATTCTGCTGGCCCTAAGTGGTTGAAGGGTATTATTTCGGAAATTACAGGACCAGTGTCATATATTGTAAGAACTTTGGATGATCGGATAGCCGGGCGTTATGTAGATCAAATTCGACAAAGAATCGAATCTCGAACTGAAAGTGAACTTCCAGTCGTAGTTGAAAATGAACTTCCAGTCACTGATCCGGAAGCCATGTCCAAGGATGTAAAAAATCTATTTCCTGATAACTGGTCAAGTTGGTCATCAATGCGGGGAAGGGGATAGCGATCTTTAATGGTGATTCGATTCAAAGCCCTATAATCTACGCACATTCTGTGCTCACTATTTTTCTTCTTTACCAATATAATTGGACTAGCAAATGGTGAGCTACTCTCACGAATTATGTTTGTCTTTGTTAATCCCCCCACTATTTCTTTCACCACGTTTCTCTCTGATAGAGCCATACGATAAGGTCGGTGGTTGACAACAGCGTCCTTTGACAAACGGATTTCTAGGGCACCTGTTTTGACCTTTTTGGATGGTATTCCGCTTATAACGAACTCCGAATACTTATCTAGTAACAACTCTAACTGCTCTTCAGATGATTTTTTCTGCTCAACTATTTCGATATCAGTGTAAGCTATGAGGCAGTTCCTCATTTTTCTTTGTATTTTCGTCCCATCTTTGTCCATCCGTATTTCTAACGTGGCATCTTCAAGCACATCGCCCCCAACCAGTATCTCCCACTGTAGATACATGGGTTGAATTATATAGAGCGATAGCTCGACATTAACAAGTTCAAAGCAGGCTCTGACATTGATTTTGTAATCGAGTAAAATTGAGTCTTTGGCAATTCCCCTAACTGTTATAGGTTCTTTTACTCTTTCAAAGGGCAACTTGTCTGCTAAGTCTGCCCTTATAAGGGAACAGTTGGAACCGGTGTCTAAGAGGCAGTTATATCGATTCCCTTCAATTGATACTTCTGTAGTATTTTTGGGTATTTCCTTATATCCAACAATACTCACATTTTTACGCTGTGATAAACGCTGTTTGGTACAGCAATTGTGTTCAGTATGCCCTCTCTATAACTTTTTTTGTCACTGGTTCCTTTGGTAACACCAAACCACTACTTGAAGTTGTTATTTTTGGGCAATTTGCCCTCAAATGACCTGCCAAACCACAACCAAAACAGCGTTTATCATTTTCGAGACGTGGGCGTTTACTAGGAACTGGACTTGGTTCCGTTATTTTTACTAATTGATGTTTTTTAAATTTTCTGCGTGGACGCTCACGGATAGACGAAAGGTGTTCCGTAAGGTCTTGTATTGTCTTTGACATGACAAAGGTCAGAGAATTACGCAGGCTTATATCAGAAATACAACCTATTACTATTCTTTCGATTTTGTCTTCAGACAAATCAAAATTCAATCTGTTTATTTGTGCTACCTTCTCCATGACAAAATCGGCGCAAGAGGGGGACGTTTCACTCGACGTTCGCAACGCTTCTCAGCTGCTCAATAATGTTTGCTGCGCTTGAGAATGTGATAACCAATGATACGGATAGATCTGGCCACGTATAGATTTAATACCCATGCGTGTCATACCAGACCCTAGCCCTACCCATTAAAGTTGACCTTACCCTAGGTATGATATCGAAGTCGGACATTTTGTCCCGTGCCGATCTTGATGTCTGAACACCACTTATTAATATCGACTCTAGAGTGATCTGGGTCAAAGCAAGGAAAACCTACTGAATCGTCCTTTTCTTGACGCTGCGTAGCTTTTAGGATTTGATTGATGGCATCAATCGTTATCACCAATTGCTCCCCCTGTGGCTCCCTGCCCTGACCCTCGGTGTTTTCATTTTCACCTGGCATTTCGAATAAAGAAAAAGATTGGAACGAACTCACCAATACAACAGTCAGCAACCGCAATTCAAACATTTTTTACAGCAACCTCACACTGACTAACAAGAACAGCCTCTGCAGATCACGGCGAATTTAATTTGTTTTTGTTCCTCCTTTCTGCTCACTGTTTGTTATTAGGAGAAAAAGACCACAGGAGAAGTAAATAACAAATACTAGTAGTAGTAAAGTAACGTGTATTGCTTTTTTCACAATCGTGAAATTGTTGATTTCATCGATTGGGGAAAAGAAGCAAATGGTAAAGGAGAAGAAAGCGGGGGTATCGAAAGATACCTCTGCCAACACATCAGGCGATGTTACGGTGGTGCCAGTAACAGTACCACAAGCAACAGCAACAACATCTGACCAGGCGACAACAACCAACCAAAAGAAGAGGCTAAAGAAGCATAGCCCTAACAAGGTGGAGAGAGCTAACGCCGCTAAGCGGCGTGATATGCGCAAGGCAAGGGAGAGTGGTAAGATTGGAATTACCACTGAGAGTGAATTCTCAGACCACTCCGAGTCTGAGAAGACGGAATATGTGTCCGAAGGGGGAGAGGGGCTCTTCAGGCCTCCGAATATGGATTTAATCCTATCGGAGGCTGAGCCAGTCCCGCCGACAAGGAAGGCTTTGGAGGTAGAGGTGGACCTCCAAGAAGAAACAAAACTGATGGAGGCCCTGCAAGCCAAACAAGCAATCATCAGCCAGTTTGAGCAAGACCTCAAAAAGCTCAAGGAGGAAATGGAGCCCCTCCTTAGTCAGTTAAAGCTGAAGCAAGAGGCGCGCCGCCAACAAGAGGCGGCTCAACGGCAACAGCAACAAAAACAGCAGGAAAATAAAAACAAAAAAAAGCAACAACAATCACAGCAGCAACAACCACAGTCCAAGCCCGCTACCAAAATCACGGGAGCGGAGGAAAATGTGAAGGCTCCATTACCGGTGACAGGCCCAATTGCTGAGGGCCCATCCACTTCGGTTAAGGCAAAGCAGCAGCAACAACAACAGCTGCAACAAAAGCCGCAGCAACAGCAGAAACAGCAACAACAGCAACAGAAGCAGCAACAACAGCAACAGAAGCAGCAGCAGCAACAGCAGCAGAAACAGCAGCAACAACAGCAGCAGAAACAGCAGCAGCAACACCAGAAACAACCACAGGACAAGAAAGAAAAAATACCACCAATAAGGACCCATAGAGTTGACCTGGACGACATAAAACAGGTATGTAAGTCGGCCACTAAGGGCAAATTTGTCATTAAACTCTTAAACGAAAAAGAAAAGAATTATTCGGTCCAGTGCTTTCCACTGGCCGAATACAACTTAGTAAAAGGGTTATTAAAAGAGGCCACAGCTGAGTTCTTCAGCTTCACGCCTAAAAGCGAAAAATTTAAGACGGTCCTACTGAAGGGCATAAGTTCCTGCACGGAACCGGAGGCGCTCTTAGCTGAGCTCCGCCAAAAAGCCATCGACGATCTCGATTTCATCGGGGTCAAGCCTTTCACTACGGTGAAGTCAAGGCGAGGGGGTTACAGGCTGCCAATGTTCCTCGTAACATTATCGCCCCAAAGTAGGCTTGAGAGTCTGAGGGAAATCAAATGCCTCGACTATCAATCCATACACTGGGAGACATTAAAAAGGCACGACGACATTTTACAATGTACGAAGTGCCAGAGGTTCGGCCATGCCGGAGCCAACTGCAATATGCAGTTGCGCTGCGTCAGGTGCTTCGAAACCCACATCAAGGGAGAGTGCAAGCTGGGGAATAAGCGGGTTGAGGCTTTGACCCAGCTCAAGTGTGTCCTTTGTGGAAACCAAGGGCACCCGGCTAGCTATAGGGGTTGCCCTAAGGTCCAACAAATCAAACAAAAACAGGCCAGTCAAAAAGCCGAAGAAAGTCGAACAGTTCGACAGGCTCCTACACAAAAATTCGTGGATCCCAAATTTTCCTACGCCCAAATGGTGTCAGGGAATGGGAGGGAACACGAGACAGGCTCCACCAACGGTTGCCCCAAAGGCCCCTGTGCCTAAGGCACCAGAGGTGCAGCCTGACATTGTAGCCTTGTTGTTGAACATTCAAGGTCAACTTACAGGACTGCAAAGTCAGATAAAGGAGCAAGGCAAAAGGGTAGACCATCTCTACTCTTTGTTGCCTGGCCAGGCGCAATTTAGACCATAATGGGCGCGCTGCCGGAGACGCGCCTTAAAGTCCTAGCTGTGAATGTAAATTCACTGATTAGGATTGAACGAAGAGCCAATATGTTCCAATTGTTGAAAGACTACAGTCCCGATGTGTTTATGGCTAGCGAAACTAAGCTAAACCACAAACACAAATTGACTCATAAAAATTACAATATCGTAAAAAGAGACCGGCCCGACTCCCCTCAAGGGGGCGGTGTTGCTCTCTTTATACGAAAAGGCACTAATTGTAAAGTTATATACAACAATGAATTGCGAAAGCTCAAGACGCTAGAAGTTTGCGTTGTATGCATCTCTCTCACTCAAGGGAAGCGGATGTATATGATTGCGGCTTATGCGGCTGGAGCTCCGCAGGTTACTTACTTTGCTTCAGAACTCGAGATTCTTTTTAGGGAACTTAAACTGAGCTTGGAAGAAAACTATTTCATCTTGGCCGGTGATTTGAAAGCAAAACATGAAGATTGGGGAAATCAACAGAGTAATCCCAGAGGTAACCATCTTTTTAATTTGATGGATCTTTACAGCGTTGAATATGGCGTCGACCTGCTGGCTACTGAAAAGCCATCGTATCCAAGAAGCGGCTCCTTTCTGGATCTTTTGCTGTACGACACAAGACTGACAGTTACAGACAAAGTGGGTAATCACCCCCGTAACTGCTTACAGACAGTCGAGTACGACAGTGATCACTGCGGACTGGCTGCTGTAATGCAGATACCGAACGAACGCGTGGAGTTGGAGGAATACGTTGCAACGCATTCTTACAATTACAGTAAGATGCGCTGGCCTCGTTTCACCAACGCCTTAGCGAGAGAACTTCGTTCGAGTGACATAGCCCCACCAAACAACAGAAACCTGACAAATACAGAAATTGACCAACATTTACAACAAATGGACGAAACTATAAAACGAACGATGGAACGGACAATACCAAAGTACAAAGAACGGGACCAAATGGACGCTTACAGAAACGCGACTATTGACGCACTACGTAAGCACAAGAGTGGCTTACTGACAGTCTCAAAAACCTATACAGACGACTCACAGACCCACACGACTTGGAGGTTAGGACACTGAAGTCGTCAATAAAAAATGTCAATCTGTTGATTAAGGAGAACTACAGGTTATCAATTAACAAGTACTAGGACCGCAAGATCCGGTCAGTTAATTCCAGTGACCCTGGTATGTTCCCTAAAATCAATAAGATATTTAGGAAAACGAACGACAATGACCTTCCGTGTCTGAAACTCCAAAGAACTGATGAGAAGAGAGACGTACTCATGACAGCGCAAATAGATCCAGAAGAAGCCATCTTTGACGATGACTTTTATATAATTGAAGATCTGAAGGAAAAAGTGGAGGCGGTGAGAGCTGCTTTCCAGCAAGTGTACAAGGTGAATGTTAGCATTCGCCCCAACCACGACCTGGAAAACAGAGCCCTACTTAATCACTTTTACCTTCGAAATGATATAACACATTGGCGATCTGAGAACCGCGGTTTTATGCGGTTCGATGACGATACCTTGGCAAATGCCATAATCGCCGAGCAAACGGGACCAAGTCCCTTGTTAGTAACGAAGGTTGAGCTTCAGCTAATCTTCAACTCAATAAAAAATAAAAAGTCAGCAGGTGTCGATGGTATATCCAACGTTGTACTAAGATATTTACCGATGGAGGCAATTGACATTTACACCACACTCTTCAATAATGCACTGAATAATGCATATTATCCAGTGCATTGAAAGACCGCTGTGGTTCATCCTCTCCCGAAAAAGGGAAAGGACAACTCCAACCCGTCAAATCTTCGGTCGATAAGTCTTCTTCCGAGCATCAGCAAAGTTTTCGAAAAGATCATCAATAGGGCTCTGACTAAGTGGGCTGCGGACAACAAAATAATTCCGTATAAACAGTTCGGGTTCAAGGCGGGTCATGACAAAATTCATGCTGCGTCTAAACTCGTTTCTGATATCCAATGGAATAAAACAAAACAACAATGCACAGGTGCTGTTCTGGTTGATTTGGAAAAGGCCTTTGACAACGTATGGTTAGAGGGTCTTTACCTAAAACTGAGCAGGCTTGGCATAAGCAAGCCATTGTTGTATATACTTTATGATATGCTTAACGGTAGAAAGTTTGTTGTCAAAAGTGGCAATGTAACTTCTACCACAACATTCTTAATTAAAAATGGTCTTCAACAGGGAGCGGTGAATTCACCGATTCTCTTCAGCATTTACACCAGCGATCTGATAGGTAGTCTTACAAAAGCAATTGCGTACGCCGACGATCTAATTGCGTACAGAACGGCCCGAAAGAATGAGGTTATTAGAATTCTCTTGCAGCGTGATTTCGACAAGATTCAGCGATATTGCGACGACTGGAAACTGAAAATAAATGTCCAGAAGTCGGAGACAATTCTGTTCCGGACTCTGTTGGCTAGGGCCACGAGGGATACGTGCAAGAATTGGCGCAAGATGGTTATCGTTGATCTTCACGGGCAGCCATTAGCGAACAAAAGTGTAGTGAAGTACCTCGGTATCGGGTTAGATCAGTATTTATATTTCGACAGACATATAAATGCTGCTCTGACCAGATCCTCGTTCACTGATGCACTTGATTCAGGAGTGGCACACAATGGATTTAGGTACAAAAACAAAACGGCACCGCGGCAGCGCGACGCACTGGCGGCAACCGGCAAATAGCAGTGCTGAACAACAACAACGAAACGAAGCAACACAAACGTAAGATCGTATTTAAGGAATTTAATTAATTTATACTCGTTCACTGCCCTCAATGCAAGGCACGAGATAGAATTATATACAACAAAACGGCACTGCAACAGCGCGAGACAACGGCACTCAGCACTACTTTTCTTCTTCTTTTTTGTTTCTCTTTTTTTTTTTTTTTTTTTTTTATTTTTTTTTAAATTTGTTATAATTTCTATTTCTAATCACTGTAGGCAAGGTTTATCCCACTACTGATGATATTTAATAATAATAGATATTTAAAGTTTAACGATTCTGTGGCGTTGCTATCACGGCGGCTGTCTCGAAGTTTCTGCTTCTTTCAGCACTCACAGATTCGCTTATTACCAATTCGCCCAAAACGGTAACGTCAACGAAAATATAAAAGGAGAGCATATCCATTCTCCTTTGTATTTAGTTAATATGGAGTATATACTAAGCACATAATACAGTGAGGTACAATATTTTTGGTTCACTCTCACATACATATATAATTTTTCATTGGTTTTGATATTAAATTCACTTTTATATAAAGTAATTTTTTTTGTTTTTGGAATCCATTTTGTGATAGGGATAGGGTGTTCTCACTTACACCTTTGTGTGGAGATATATTGCGTATTTTAGTGAAGTTTTATTCAATATTTTGGTTCTTTTTTAATGCACTTTTTTTTATTTTCTTTCGAAATTTTGTTGTTGATTGAATTTAGTAATTAATTAATTAACTGAACAAGTGTTACCACTTAAGGTTTTCGAAATTTTGTTTGGAAAATATTTTATTTTAATTTGTTTTTCTTGTGATAATTGTCAATTAAATTTAAACTAAAATCTCGTTCAAGGACGTGTTTACGTGGATGTTTTTTGATATCGTTAGTTTTTATACAGTTTAATTAATTAGCTTTTAAATAAAGAGAAAAAGTTTTCTTCTGAGTTTTGAGATTTTTACTTTCCTTTTCCGTTCTTTCGTGTCTGCTTGTAATAGATTTTTACTTGCGACATTGTTGCGGTAAAATTTACCACAACAAGTTTCACTCGCCTATTTCATATCCTTTTCCCTTTTTAACCTTCCGTTCTTCGTTGTGGCTCCAAAATATTCTAAGAGTTCAGTTGAATCCTGTCTTCCATCAGTCAGTGGCCTGCTCTTATTATATACTGGAAAAGCAACCAAAAACAGGTGCGGACAAAATGGTGCATTTGGGTGACGGGCGGTCCACAAAGTGACTGTTGGTACGACAGATGGTCGGCACTCTTACCAATTATGGTGATAGACAGGTGGTCTGGTCACCAAAGCAAACAAAAAAAGGCACGAGTGACACTTGGTCCTCGATTGCTGATGTTACTCAGATGAGAATGGCTGCATGCCCAACATAAATTAATCTCTTATTGTAAAAGATGGAACTTTAACGCGAGTCCCTAATCCCCTAATCTGCACGAAAGTCCAACGACAAGTAGAGTAGAATCGCGAGATCAAAATCACTGCCAACTTCCATCCTCCGACACTTAAAACAAAAAAAAAAGAAATTATTAAGCTTTCACCAATTTTTACATAATTGTAATTTCGTACGAGGGGAAAAATGAACACGTTAAACACCACTTGAGTTTCATGCAACTTATCAAAGTTTCTCCAAAATTATGGGGGGTGAATAGGGTGGCTAAATGCACCCTTTGAATTCCCGCTCACTGGAAGAAGTACCAGAGGTCGGCGAATCCAATGATGGTGGTAGTGCATAAAGCTGGGGTGAAACGTGCGAGTAGGAAAAGTGGTGGTGTCTCAACTGCGTTCGCTCACTTTTGCAAATATGCTAGGTGTAGCTGAATTAAAACGTGAACGAGACCCACACTTTCTGATTGGCCGGAAGCATGTGGGAATGGAAAAAAAGAAGAGGTCATCAAGGCAAGGTGAAAGCCTGAAAGATCACTTTTTTGCGATATAGATTCTGAGCCGGAGGTTCAAGAGAATTAAAGAAAAGAAAAAGATAAAGATAAAGGAAAAACTTTGAGAAGTGACAGAAATTCAAGTGTTGTTTGAAGTGATATAGAAGGTGAAAAATTTTGAGGAAAAAGAAAAGTGAAAATTGGAGGAAAAAAAAAGGATTGGAAAACAGCTAGGAGAGAGAAGTTGGCAGGACATCAGGAAAAAGCTAAGTATTTCATGTGGTATTTGAAGAGTAGATTTTTTTATTTGTGCGTGATAGTGACTATTGAGAATTGTGTAATAATAGTTGGGCTTTCGTTTCGTCAAAAAAAAGGTAATTCCGAGAAAGCGGAACTCGCGACCTGTGTTTAAAAATTGTCTTTGCCCAGTCGGGACAAAAGGTTAACGGTCCATCTTCGGTGTTATATACCAATTCTTTGTCTTTCAAAATTCTTAAAAGATCTTGGGTTTTAATCCTACTTCTAAGGTTTCCCAAGCAAAATCGAAAATAGTTAAAAATATTTTTAGCTATTTAAAACAAAAAAAAGGCTCCCGGAAATTACGCCATAGGAAATTACGCCAAAAACTGTTTTGGAAAAAAAACCCAAAAAAATTTGGCGTAAAAAAATAGGAAAAAGCTCCCAAAAACAAAAAGGAAAATACGCCAAAAAGTGTGGAAATTACGCCAAACTTTTGGAAAAAGAGCCAAAATACTAAAATGGAAAAAAAGCCAAAAAAATAAGAACTTTTTGGTGTAATTTCCAAATTAGTTTTGGAAATTAAGCCTTAAAAGCATAAACAGAGCTTATTCTGGCTTAATTTCCCAAATTAATTTGGAATTAAAGCCCAAAAGTGTATAAAATAATCTGAACGTACGACGTTACATGGAGCGGCGCGGTGCAACCCCGCGCGGCGCGGCGCCACGCGCAGCGTGCCGCAACGGCGAACGGTAGCGCGTGCGAACGCGACGCGTACGCGCCGACCCCCCCCCCCTCCCCGCCGTTGATTATATCATAGGTACTTGTACATTTGTTTTGTAGAACACATTTTAAACAACACATTTTCTTATAACTTTGTTTATTTCAATTTGTCAATTTTTTTTATTGGTGACGTGAAATAGTACCAAATGAAATAACACCAAATTTCAAATTTGGCCTTATTTCGTTGTTTAAAACGAAATAAAACCAATTTGGCTTTATTTCAATTTTTCAATTGGGTGCGAGTTTGGGTATATGCAAAGAACTTTAGCATTTGAGCACTAAAATCAAAGAAATTCCCAACAAAAAAAAAAGTAAGTATGGCTCACAGTTATGAAAGAATCACAACGCATTCGTGTTCTTTGCATATACCCAAACTCGCACCCACCCCAAATCCTATAGTGATCCCAAGCAGGGGGGTTGCAGGGGGGCAGCATGCCCCCCCTTACATATCTAGCTGTTAGTACGCCGCCGCCGTGCTATCAATTGAAAAAAACTTTTTAGCAAAAGTTGCTATTCTAGACAATAAATCAACCATTTTTGCGTGTTTTGTATGTAAAAAAGTGAACTTTAAAATGTTTTTATTAAAGTTTACGAATTTTAAAATATTCGGCGTTGTTTCCATTTGGAAATTTGGTGTTATTTCATTTGGTGCTAGCTATTTCACGTCACCCATAAAATATGCTCTTCAAAATTCGTGAAAAACATGTAAAATACTGTTATTTGCCGTTATTTATTTCTGTATACCATATGAATACATTCGACAAACATGTACTTTTTTGTTTTTGATTTGGAAGAACGAACGGTTAATTTTCTGGCTTTTTTTCCGTATTCGATTAGGAAAAAAAACCAAAAAGTTTGTTTTGTGGCGTTTTTTCCTTTAAGATTTGGAAAAAAAACCAAAAAGTTTATTTTTGGCCGTTTTTTCCTTTTTTGTTTGGAAAAAAAGTCCAAAAGCAAATTGTTGGCGTTTTTTCCAAACAAAATTTTTTTGGCCTTTTTTCATTATTCTAAAAGGAAAAGGAAAATTTTCGGAAAAAAGAGCCAAAAAATCCGGAATTAACACCAAACTCTTTGGATTCTTTTTCCTAGGAAAAAAGCCAAAAAATTGTATGGAGAATTTTTGGCGTTTTTTCCATTTTATTTTTTTGGCGTAATTTCCTATGGCGTAATTTCCGGGAGCCCAAAAAAAATCCTTGTTCTTATTTTGTTCATAACTTGTCTTGGTCGGTTCTGCTCCAAAAGGTTTGTGATTTCCTTTTACAAAAAAAAAATTACTGGCGCCCATTTTACTTCTTTTATTTTTTTTTTCAGATATTTCAAGAACACCCTATTCACAGTCTTTAATCAAATTAATTTGATAAGACTTTAATCATTCAGATTAATAAAACTCACCTTGTTCCCAATTAATGGAACCCACCCCAAACCTGAGCTATCGGTCGACAGCACTGCTTTTGCTGTCTGTGCGGAAATTAACGAACAAACCTATTCGCGTCTGACAGTTGGTTATTATTTTAATTTATTACAAATAGGTACTACAAGTGCAAGCCGGCTACCTATTTGATAAAATTATAATTCGATTGCGATTTTGATAATCTTATTTTCTTATTGAGTTTGCGGACAATCACTCCGCCATCGTAATAATCTTCCTATTTTAAAGTTCGTGATAAATTCGGTTCATTAATTTTCACAACAACATATTATAGGAACTATGTATGTATATGGCAAGTTTTGCATTCGTAAAAAATTTCGAACTCGAGATTTTAATCAAACATGATATTACGATGGTAGAGAAGTCGAAAAAAGTGGGTCCCGCGATTCCGACCGGTCTGTCCACGCTCCTACAGCCTAAACCAGTCGATTGAGTTCAAACTTGGAAGTTAAGGTTTTGAGCAGATTCGCGTTAGGTGTTTTTAAATATTTTTTTTAAGATCAAAACTGACAGTGGCCCCCAACAATTTTTTTGGTCAAAAAACAAAAATTCAAATTTTCTCAAAAAACAAACCGATAGATTTTTTTTTTAATTTTCTCTCCTTGCTCCGGAAAGGTACCGCTCATAGAACCGTTATTTTGTTTTTAAATTTTCTCAGCAACTTATGAACCGATTTCAATAATTTTTTTTGAACGAGCTCTTATATTGTCTTACCAATATTTAAGTATCAAAAGTGCAATTTTTTTTTTGTTTGGATTGTAATATTGATTTTTTTTTTCAAAATTCTATATTTCAAAAACTTGTCAACATTTTTTCAAAGGAAGAGCGAATGTTTACAATCAATAAACAACTGCATACCAAAAATAGTTTTAGAACAAAATTAAAAAATTGTATACCTATATAAAAATTTATTTAAAAAAAACAGCTCTAACGATTTTCGGAAAAAAATTGAAAAATCAAGGGTTTTTTTATTTATAAAATGGCATTTAAATTTTTGAAGACAAACTTAGGAACGAGTACGATAACTTTGGCGCCAAGATATAATAACGGTTTTTGGTAGAGGGGCTTAATACACGCATTTTTAACACTGGGAGGGGGTCTATCTCCCCCCGTTTAGGCAGTAGGGCAATTTAAAAAAATTATTATTTAAAATGGAAAAAAATAAATAAAAAATAACGGTGATACTTACAATTAAGTTTTATACATTTTTTTAAAGCCAACATTCTGTTTTATTAGCTAGTTTTAAATTCAAGTCAAAACTATGCGTTGTTTTTGAAAAATTTAATTTTAAACTCAAAATTTGAGTAAAAAAAGTTAAAAAAAAGGTTTAAAGTGTAATTTTTCAATACTTCAAGATTATCTACCATTGTTTTTATTTCAGAATTTATTGCTTTATTTGTTTTTGATCAAAAACTGAAAACTAGATGATTTTATGTCTTTAAGTTTTTGAGAAAATTGAAAATTACCACAACTACTATTTTAATTTAATTCTTTTTTTTTTCCTTGAGTGGTCTTATTTTGATAGTAACAATGGTAGGTGCGAGTTTGGGTGTATGCAACAGTAAGGTGTGTGCGAGTTTGGGTGTATGCAACATTGGGATCTGTAAGGGGGGGCATGCTGCCCCCCTTCACCCCTGCTTTGGAAAACTATACGATTTGGGGTGGGTGCAAGTTGGAGTGCGTGTAAGGTGGGGAGGGGGCAAGGTTCGGTGGGTGCAAGATGGGGTGCATGCAAAGTTTCTTTTGCATTTAAATAAGCTGGATTTAAGAAAAATTAATTTACCCTAGGTGTATCTTAATCCATATTCGATTTTTACTATCAAAATAAGATTACGTTAATACTTAAGCAAGGAAAAAGTAATTTAATTAAAATATTTTTTTTGGTAGTTTTCAATTTTCTCAAGAACTAGAAGACATAAAGTCATCTAGTTTTCAGTTTTTGATCAAAAACAAATAAGAGCAATGAAGTCTAAAAATAAACAGTAGATAATTTGAAAGTTTTGAAAAACAACACTTTAAACCTTTTTTTTTAATTTTGTTTGCATACATTTTTAGTTTAAAACAATTTTTTCAAAAACTATGCATAGTTTTGACTTGATTTAAAAACAAGCTAATAGACAAAAATGATGGCTTTGAAAAAAGGTATAATACTTAATTGTAAGTATGTATAACCGTTATTTTTTAATTATTTTTTTTCCATTTAATGTACATATTTTTTTAAATTGCCCCTACCGCCTAAACGGGGGGAGATAGACCCCCTTCTATAGCAAAAAATTCTTGTTTTTAACTGTTTTATACAAATCTGTCATTAAACTTTGTCGCCAAAGTTATCGTACTCTCCCCAACATTTATTTTTCAGGTACAATTTTGAATCTTGAAATAGTTTTTTTTTCAAATTATTTTAACAGTGCATGAGCCCGAAAGAGCGCATTATTTTAACAAAATTTTATTACATACCTATCTTTTATCCAAATTAATGCATTTGGTACATATTTTTGTAACTATAACTATTGTAAATACAAACGATGGCCGTGTAGCGCCACTGCAACGGATTAACGAATATGATATATTTAATCAACAATCTATTTTAAAGTTTCTATCAAGAAGTATTATCTTGGTACCTTTGTATATATGATTTTAAAATATTATTCTTTAAGAATAAGGTTGTTTCGCAAATATTTTACTTGCCTTCTCCTATTTAAAAGAATAAATACTTAGTACAAGTTAAAGAAACGGGCCAGAAAGAGTAAATGTATTTTCTATTAGAATCATTTTTTCAACGTATACACATTATACCCATATATATATATCTACAACTACTGCTTACATGTCACTTCATAACTAAAGTCCAAAACGCACAAGAGCCTGACTGTAAACAACACATGAATAGCAATTTCTTGTACCAGTTCGTATGCTTGTTTTTTTAAACTTTAACGAAAAAAATAAACTGAACGTAATAACTCCATGTTTGCGCTGAAAACTTGTAGGAAAGAAGGAATCTGATTGGATTGTAGTAAGTACCTTCTGCCTAACAATAACATTCCTTCATTATCATCACAAACATGTCTTTATCTATCTATCTGCATAAAGCTGAGCACGCCAATGAACTATTCTATATTCGTTTTAGACATCTACCTAACTACACTACCAATAGGTGATCGCTTTACAATTTGAACATGCATGTTTTTCCTCTTTCTTATCTTCAGATAATTAGTTTTCCATCCTGGTTCTTCTAATATGAAATTAAAATAAAGCTATCCAAAGGAAAAAGCTTTGAACGAACTATTTGAATACACAAACATATGTTTTCGTTAAGTTTGCTTACAAGTATTTTTCATTTCTGGGATGAGTTGTCCTAGAATGAGTTGAGTCTTGGGATGAATCGCGCCTTTGTATATACAAACGAAATACCTGGAAACAAGCTTACCGACAAAATTCGATATCTCGAAAAAAGGTTCACATTTTTTTACGAAATTCAAATCCAAAACGTATATTTACAATCACTAAACAACTGCATAACAAAAATATTTTTAAGAATAAATGGAAAATTTGTATACATACAAAAAATTATTTAAATAAAACCGGTCTAACGATTTTCAAACAAAAAAATTGAAAAAAGGAGGTTTTTTTGACAAATCAAATGGCATTTATATCTTTGAAGACAAACTTTTTTTGCAGGTATATTTTTAAATCTTATATACATACTTTTTTAAACAGACTCTTTGCATACAGGAGCAAGTACGTGCGACCCAGTCGTGCATTTTATTTTTGGTATCAATCAAACAGAGTTTTGAGCCTTTCTTCTAACTTTTGTTTTGGCTCAAGATTATTTTACATACTTGAAAAATAGTTGTTTTTGTTGGTAATATGGACGTGAGTCAGATTAATGGTTAATTCAGGTCGAGATTACCTATGAAGTAGAATGTCGCGGTTTGATTGTCGGAACGGTTGAAGAAATGAGAAAGTCTCTTAGCTGCATCATATCCTTTCACTTTCGAGGAGGATTTGATGGCAGTTGAAAAGAAATTAGTTGAGATATGGAAACTTCTAGAGAATCCCCCAGTCGGAAACTTCGGGTGAATATTTACACATTTTAACAAAAGTAGAATGGTGCTTGAGTAGGTTAGATAGGAGCATTCCTGAAAATGAAAGTCAGGATAAAACAAAGCTTACCTTGAAAAGTATGATTATGACCATATCAGTATTAAAGGGGATGATGAGGAAGATGTTGAGGAAAAACAGGTTGTTAGGGAAAAAGAGAGGGATCAACAGCTTCCGGCTGCAACAACAAAAAGTGTATCCATGGGTACTGCTGTCGATACATCGACAAGCGTAGGAGAGGCAGGCAATAGGAGGAATAATTTTAAAAATGGGGATTTTGTTTTAGAAAGGATTTATTTGGAACCGGAGCGATTCCACAACATCGCCAAATGGAAGTTAAATTCACTGGAAAACGCTGTGACTCCTCAGTGAATGCATTCTTAGATAGGATTGAGGAAATGAGGAGGGCAGCAGTAGAGCTTTTCGTCGGAAAAGCATTGATTTGGTATAGGGCAGTTAGGGTTTCGATTAATTCGTGGAAGGAACTCGTGAAAGAGTTGAAACTCGAGTTCTTACCATCGAATTATGACGAGCAGCTTTTAGAGGAGATTTGGCGTCGGACTCAAGGCAAAGATGAATCCATCGCTTTTTATGTCGTGACGACATCAAACTTGTTTGGGAGATTGACAGAACCCATCACTGATTCAAAGGAACTTGACCCCTTTTACCAAACACAACTTGGTTTGGCGAAACCATTTGTGTGTCCGATTTGGTAACGCTATGTATGAGCTTAGAAGGCGTCAGGGTTAACGTAGACGCGTATGTTCCATCACCAAGTGTTAGGCAGAAAAGGTCTTTGATAGAACCAGATCTAGCATATGTAAGTGTCGATACCCCTTCGGTTTCGGTTGTTGCAGAGAACAACGAAACTCATCGACAGGCCCAATCATCGAACCAATCTCCTGCCAATTCGAGCATTCGGTGTTTTAAGTGTAATTAATCAGGCCATTATGTAGATAGGTGTTCCGCTCCTAGGCGTTGTTACGGGTGTGGGGCTTTAGGGGTCAAAAGATCAGAATGTAGGAAATGCTCGGAAAATGGGCAGCGAACTCCTGCGGTAGCAGGGCGAGGAGTTCAGAAGCGTTAGGGTTTTTGCCTGCTGGAAACCAGCTGGTAAATAGGGTTCATTTAGGGTTCAACTTGGAGGCAAACGGGAATTATAGGAGACCAGTTTTAAAAGTTAGTATTTATGGTTCTGAATTCGTAGGACTACTAGATTCAGAAGCTTCCAGGACCATAATAGGTAGGGACTCTTGGAAAATACTTGGTGATTTAGGGTTTACTGTGAAGAAAGACACTGTCCACTGCGTGTGTTTGGCAGACGGGTCAGGTGTAGAAGTGTTAGGGACACTCTCTCTTCCGATAGTAGTTGAGGATAGGGCAATCCTTATTGATTGCTTAATTATACCAACTTTGCCGCACACCGTGATTTTAGGCGCAGATTTTTGGGCACTGTCGGGCATTGTCCCGGATCTCAGGTCACGAGAGTGGAATTTTTCCGAACAGAACATTGCTGTTTCGGTATGTTCTATTATTATAGAACGATCAGAGTTGAATGATAGGGAAATAAAAGCTTTAGAAACATTAGTGGAGGATTCGTTTAGGAAAATGCCCGAGGGCTTAGGTTGCACAACACTAGTCGAGCACAAAATTAGGATGTCGGCAGAGCCGATAAAATAACATTACTATCCGGTTTCCCGGCAATGCAGGTTCATATAGATAGGGAACTTAATGAAATGTTAGAGGCAGGAGTTATTGAGAGATCGACAAGTGCCTGGTCATCTCCAATACTGTTAGTAAAAAAGAAAGATGGCTCCTTTAGATTCTGCATAGACTATAGGAAGCTGAATAAGAATACGGATAGGGATGCGTATCCCTTACCGTATATTAGTTCAATTTTAGATAGGCTTCGTGGCGCTAGGTTTTTGTCTTCACTAGATATCAAGTCAGTGTACTGGCAGATACCTATGGAGGAGGAATCTAAGCCTTAAACTGCCTTTACGGTACCTGGGCGGGGTCTATTTCATTTTAGGAGAATGCCTTTCGGACTTCATAACTCACCGGCGACTTTGCAAAGATTCATCGATACGGTATTGGGTGCCGACCTTGAGCCATTCGTTTTCGTCTATTTAGACGACATCATTATCATTGCAGAAACTTTTGAAAAACATCTCGAAGTTCTCAGTGAAGTGATGAAAAGGTTGAGCGATGCCGGATTAAAGGTTAGCTAGGAAAAATGCAACTTTTTCATGCCTTCGCTTAAATTTTTAGGATATATAGTGGATCGTAATGAGTTGCATGTCGATCCTGAAAAAGTAGACAGTATGGTTAGGATTCCAGCACCGAGGAATGTTAAAGAGGTTAGGAGTTTTATAGGGACAGTTTCATGGTACCGTAATTTTGTACCAAATTTCGCTGAATTGCTCAGACCGTTATCAGATTTATTAAAAAGGAATAGGAAGTTCACTTGGACTCAAGAATGCGAGGATAGCTTTAGGAAGGCAAAAGAGTGTTTGGTGACAGCACCTATACTCACTTGCCCAGATTTTAAACGACCTTTTGTCGTTCAAACAGACGCGTCAGATTTTGGTATCGGTGCAGTTCTTTCACAGAACTTTGATGAGGGAGAAAAGGTTGTCTGTTACCTTAGCAGGTCTTTAAATAGAAACGAAAGGAATTATAGTACGACAGAGAAGGAATGCTTGGCTGTGCTTTGGGCTATTGAGAAGTTGCGACCGTATCTCGAAGGTGTTCGATTTACTGTCGTAAGTGATCATTATTCCTTGGTATGGCTAAGTAATTTGAAAGATCCACAGGGTAGGTTGGCTCGTTGGGCCATTAGGTTACAACAGTTTGACTTCGAAATCGTTCATCGCAAGGGAAAAGAGCATGTGGTTCCTGATATGCTGTCTAGAGGAGTGCCACAGTTGGGTGGTATCTCAGAAGAGGTTTCAGACCCTTGGGTGGTAAAAATGATTGCGCAAGTGAATGCCAATCCACTTAGGTTTCCGGCCTGGAGAGTTGAACATGGACAGTTTTTCAAGCTCGTAAAGGCTAGTCATATTATAGTTCATCAAGATAATCAAGAATGGAGGAGAGTGATAGGGAAAAGGGATAAGTTAGGGATTTTCCAAGAAAATCATAATAATCCATTAGTGGGTCACATGGGAGTTAGAAAAACTTTTTCGGCAAAGTTTTACTGAAAATGAGGGCTGATATCACCAAGTACGTTAGGAGTTACCAAGTTTGCCAACAGGTAAAGCCTGTTAATGATAAACCAGCTGAGTTAACGATGGAGAGGGTAGGAATGAAATCACCTTGGGAGATGATTTGTATAGACTTGGTAGGGCAACTTCCTAATCTAGTAGGGGTTTTACATACACTCTGATGGTGGTGGATAGCTTTAAAAAGTTTTCAGTACTGTTTGCGTTGAGGTAGGCTACTGCGAAAACCATCTGTAGGGAACTCGAAGACAATGTCTTCCTACTTTTTGGCATACCAAAGATAACCGTCTGTGACAACGGTCCTCAATTCCGATCTAAGAAATTGTATACTCTTTTCCAGGCGTACGCGTAACAATTAAAATGTACAGCCCATTATTACTCGCAGGGAAATCTGGCGGAGAGGATCAATCAGATCCCTAAAACCACCTTAAGGGCATATGTTGGGGAAAATCAAAGGTTTTGGGACACTCAACTGAGTAAAGTGGCGTGCGCCGCCGTTCGCACGTCACAACACGAAGTCTTGGGAGTATCGCCTTACTATGCGAACTTCGGAAGGGAAATGGTAAGTTCGGGTAGAGAAGTACCATCTCTATGGAGTCATTCAGAAGACGTTCAGGATCCGGAGGGGATCAGGGTACGCTTCCAAAGGCTTAGGGCTGATAGTTTTCACTAGTTTTCACGTTTTCACGTTTTCAATTCTCGCGACACATCAGTTGTGTGCAATTCAATTTAGTTTAATTTAAAAACAAATAAAAAAGAATTTAAGTCACTTTCGGTCTTCCACAATATTGGATTCGAAAATCCAATATTGTTTAAAAAATCCGTCCGTCCGTCGGTCAAGCGGTAAGAAAATTCTCAACAATTGGCGTCAAAAACGTGGGGCTTTTTGGAATATTTGTGATTGTCTGGTTTTGCCCTGTGTTTAGGGAAGTGAATTGTTTTTGATTTACATTCTTTTAAAAGATTTAATTACTTGGTGGGGTTGTTTTTTATTAAGGTGAGCTTTCTTCCGAATTTACGACCACAGGAGGCCTAAGGAAATAACCTTCAAAAGGAAAGGAGGGAATTCGGGAGTTTCTTATTTTTGCCTGGAAAAATAAGTGAGTCGTTTCAATATTCTTTTAGTTTTTTGCATACATTGTTTCACATTATATACATTCATTGGTTTTGATATTAAATTTACTTTTATATACGAGGTGTGGCAATTTAGTTCCGGGAATTTAGTTACAATTAAAAAACTGGCAACACTTTTTCATTTGTTATCATCTGTCTAAGAAGGGGGATCTTTCTTTTAGTTAGAGTTCAAAGTTGAAGTATATAGCACGTTTGGTTTGCGTTTTATGCGTATTTTTTGCAAGTAACTTTTTTAGTGGCGTAGTGAAAATATGTGACGTACATTACAAGCAACGTGCTGTGATTCAATTTTTAGTGAAATCTGGCGAAAAAACCTCGGAAATCCTCCGAAAATTGCAGGTTGTCTATGGAGACGATAGCATGTCAAAAACGCGTGTGTTTGAATGGGCCTAGCGGTTCAAGAAAGGGCGTGAATCGGTGGAAGACGATTCCAATCATGGGAGAAACGTTGGAATCGTTGTGTAGATTTAAAGGGAGATTATTGTGAAGGTCGATAATAAAATGTTTCCTAAAACTTTATTTTCTTGTTTTTTATTGACAAATTCCCGGAACTTAATTGCCACACCTCGTAAAGTGATTTTTTTTGTTTTTGGAATCCATTTTGTGATAGGGATATGGTGTTCTCACTTGCACCTTTGTGTGGAGATATATTGCGTATTTTAGTGAAGGTTTATTCAATATTTTGGTTCTTTTTTAATAGACTTTTTTTTATTTTCGTTTGAAATTTTTTTGTTAATCGAATTTAGTAATTAATTAATTAACTGAACAAGTGTTGTCACTTAAGGTTTTCGAAATTTTGTTTGGAAAATATTTTATTTTAATTTGTTTTTATTGCGATAATTGTTTATTAAATTTAAAATAAAATCTCGTTCAAGGACGTGTTTACGTGGATTTTTTTTGATATCGTTAGTTTTTATATAGTTTAATTAATTTGCTTTTAATTAAAAAGAAAAAGTTTTCTTCTGAGTTTTGAGATTTTTACTTTCCTTTTCCGTTCTTTCGTGTCTGCTTGTAAGAAATTTTTACATGCGACATATAGGAACTATGTACATATATGGCAAGTTTTGCATTCGTAAAAAATTTCGAACTCGAGATTTTAATCAAACATAATATTACGATGGTAGAGAAGTCGAACAAAGTGGGTCCCGCGATTCCGTCCGGTCTGTCCTGTCTGTCTGTCCACGCTCCTACAGCCTAAACCATTGGGTCGATTGAGTTCAAACTTGGAAGTTAAGATTTTGAGCAGATTCGCGTTAGGTGTTTTTAATTTTTTTTTTAAGATCAAAACTGACAGTGGCCCCAATAAAATTGTTTTGGTCAAAAAACGAAAATTCGAATTTTCTCAAAAAACAAACCGATAGATTTTTTTTTAATTTTCTCTAAAATTTTATTTTTTAACTTGGCTTCTTTTAGTAAGAGAAACATATTTTTGTATTGCTCCGGAAAGGTACTGCTCATAGAACCGTTATTTTGTTTTTTTAATTTTCTCAGCAACTTATGAACCGATTTCAATAATTATTTTTGAACGAGCTCTCATATTGCCTTAAAAATATTTAAGTATCAAAAGTGCAATTTTTTTTGTTTGGATTTTTAAAAAAATATTGATTTTTTTTTCAAAATTCTATATCTCAAAAACTTGTCAACATTTTTTTACGAAATTGAAAGGTAGAGCGAATGTTTACAATCAAGAAACAACTGCATACCAAAAATAGTTTTAGAACAAAATTAAAAAATTGGATACCTACCTATATAAAAAATTAATTTAAAAAAAACCGCTCTAACGATTTTCGGAAAAAAATGAAAAATCAATGGTTTTTTGATTTATAAAATGGCATTTAAATTTTTTTAGTACCCGTGGCATGATGGTTAGTGCGTTGGACTGTCATGCCAGAGGTCTTGGGTTCGATCCCTGTCTATGCCATCTAAAGTTTTTTTCACGGTTACTGCCTTTTGCGAGGAACTGACAAATTCTCCAAGAGTAATTCTTGTCATGGAAAGTGCTTTCTCAAATTTGCCGTTCGGATTCGGCTTAAAACTGTAGGTCCCCTCCATCCCTGAAAACAATTCTCGCACACAGGAATGGTTGAGAGGTGTAAGTCACTAGGCCCTAGTTCTCAAAAAGGACTGTTGCGCCACCCAATTTATTTATTATTTATTTAAATTTTTGAAGATAAACTTATTTTTCGGGTAAAATTTTGAATCTTAAAATAGTTTTTTTTTAAATTATTTCAACTGTGCATGAGCCCGAAAGAGCGCATTATTTTGACAAAATTTTAATTACATTCCTATCTTTTATCCAAATTAATGCATTTGGTACATATTTTTTAACTACATATAACTATTGTAAATACAAACGATGGCCGTGTAGCTCCACTGCATCGGATTAACGAATATGATATATTTAATCAACAATCTATTTTAAAGTTTCTATCAAGAAGTATTATCTTGGTACCTTTGTATATATATGATTTTAAAATATTATTCTTTAAGAATAAGGTTGTTTCGCAAATATTTTACTTGCCTTCTCCTATTTAAAAGAATAAATACTTAGTACAAGTTAAAGAAACGGGCCAGAAAGAGTAAATGTATTTTCTATTAGAATCACTTTTTCAACGTATACACATTATACCCATATATATATATCTACAACTACTGCTTACATGTCACTTCATAACTAAAGTCCAAAACGCACAAGAGCCTGACTGTAAACAACACATGAATAGCAATTTCTTGTACCAGTTCGTATGCTTGTTTTTTTAAACTTTAACGAAAAAAATAAACTGAACGTAATAACTCCATGTTTGCGCTGAAAACTTGTAGGAAAGAAGGAATCTGATTGGATTGTAGTAAGTACCTTCTGCCTAACAATAACATTCCTTCATTATCATCACAAACATGTCTTTATCTATCTATCTGCATAAAGCTGAGCACGCCAATGAACTATTCTATATTCGTTTTAGACATCTACCTAACTACACTACCAATAGGTGATCGCTTTACAATTTGAACATGCATGTTTTTCCTCTTTCTTATCTTCAGATAATTAGTTTTCCATCCTGGTTCTTCTAATATGAAATTAAAATAAAGCTATCCAATGAAAAAGCTTTGAACGAACTATTTGAATACACAAACATATGTTTTCGTTAAGTATGCTTACAAGTATTTTTCATTTCCGGGATGAGTTGTCCTAGAATGAGTTGTGTCTTGGGATGAATCGCGCCTTTGTATATACAAAGAAAATACCTGGAAACAAGCTTACCGACAAAATTCGATATCTCGAAAAAAGGTTCACATTTTTTTACGAAATTCAAATCCAAAACGTATATTTACAATCACTAAACAACTGCATAACAAAAATATTTTTAAGAATAAATGGAAAATTTGTATACATAAAAAAAATTATTTAAATAAAACCGGTCTAACGATTTTCAAACAAAAAAATTGAAAAATGGAGGTTTTTTGACAAATCAAATGGCATTTATATCTTTGAAGACAAACTTATTTTACAGGTATATTTTTAAATCTTATATACATACTTTTTTAAACAGACTCTTTACATACAGGAGCAAGTACGTGCGACCCAGTCGTGCATTTTATTTTTGGTATCAATCAAACAGAGTTTTGAGCCTTTCTTCTAACTTTTGTTTTGGCTCAAGATTATTTTACATACTTGAAAAATAGTTTTTCTTGTTGGTAATATGGACGTGAGTCAGATTAATGGTTTATTCAGGTCGAGATTACCTATGAAGTAGAATGTCCGGTTTGATTGTCGGAACGGTTGAAGAAATGAGAAAGTCTCTTAGCTGCATCATATCCTTTCACTTTCGAGGAGGATTTGATGGCAGTTGAAAAGAAATTGGTTGAGATATGGAAACTTCTAGAGAATCCCCCAGTCGGAAACTTCGGGTGAATATTTACACATTTTAACGAAAGTAGATTGGTGCTTGAGTAGGTTAGATAGGAGCATTCCTGAAAATGAAAGTCAAGATAAAACAAAGCTTACCTTGAAAAGTATGATTATGACCATATCGGTATTAAAGGGGATGATGAGGAGGATGTTGAGGAAAAACAGGTTGTTAGGGAAAAAGAGAGGGATCAACAGCTTCCGGCTGCAACAACAAAAAGTGTATCCAAGGGTACTGCTGTCGATACATCGACAAGCGTAGGAGAGGCAGGCAATAGGAGGAATAATTTAAAAAATGGGGATTTTGTTTTAGAAAGGATTTATTTGGAACCGGACCGATTCCACAACATCGCCAAATGGAAGTTAAATTCACTGGAAAACGCTGTGACTCCTCAGTGAATGCATTCTTAGAGAGGATTGAGGAAATGAGGAGGGCAGCAGTAGAGCTTTTCGTCGGAAAAGCATTGATTTGGTATAGGGCAGTTAGGGTTTCGATTAATTCGTGGCAGGACCTCGTGAAAGAGTTGAAACTCGAGTTCTTACCATCGAATTATGACGAGCAGCTTTTAGAGGCAAAGATGAATCCATCGCTGTTTATGTCGTGACGATGCCAAACTTGTTTGGGAGATTGACAAAACCCATCACTGATTCAAA
Source organism: Eupeodes luniger (assembly GCA_951509635.1). Lineage (NCBI taxonomy): Eukaryota > Metazoa > Arthropoda > Insecta > Diptera > Syrphidae > Eupeodes > Eupeodes luniger. The sequence goes on from OX608073.1 coordinate 214,352,196, forward strand.
GGAACTTTATTGGAGTTCTACTTTATCGTTCCGTGTCACCAGACACAATCAACGACAGCAAGCTGAACAAGCCTAAACTCATTTTGTCATCTGACAGATGTTAATATTTCAATTTTCATTCTTCTGATTTCAACGCGTCGCATCACACGAACTTCATTTCAGTATTCTAAACTTTTACTACGTTTCCTTTTCTATATTAATAAAGTTATATTTGTATTTTATAATAAAATCGGTTTGGTGTTATTATTCTGTTTCGGTTCATTTACTTGCGCAGATTGAATACTCATTTCCAATAGGTTATGGGCCCAGTGGATTGCTCGAACTAGAATATTCTACATATATAGATATCCTCCATTTTGTTCCGTATTCAGTATATATATATAAAATACGCGAAATGAATGCAACAGGCATAACAAAAATTGAAACCCTTAACAAAGACAATTATGATACCTGGCGGATGCATATGGAGGCACTCCTCATCAAAAATGATGCCTGGGAATACGTATTTAGGTAAATTCTTCGATGCAGTGGACAAACTCCATGACATGGAAGTGGAAATAAATGCCGATTTTCTCGCAATTATGCTTGTCTATAGTTTGCCATCAAGTTTTGCCAACCTTCGTTGCGCCATCGAGTCTCGAGATGACCTGCCGTCGCCAGAAACATTGCGTGTAAAAATTATCGAGGAATCTGAGGCACGTAAGAGCGAATCGCAGGACGTGTCGAATGCAATGGTAGCAGGGAAGTTTTATAAAGAATAGAAATACATCCGAGCAGCAAGGGAATTCCAAAATTATCTGGTATAGATGCAAAAAAGTTGGCCACAAGAAAACTGAGTGTCCACAGAAAGACGAAAAACCATCGCAAAATGCGAAGAATGCAGAAAATTTTCTGTTTTTCTCATCAGATAATCCACAGAATGCATTCCTATCCATAGGTAAGTCCCAGAGTCAATCGTGGTGCTTGGACAGCTTATGTTCTTCTCATATGTGCAAGAACTCAAACGAATTTTTAAGCATCGCGAAGGTAGTGAACGAGAAGTTACAGTTGGCAAGTAGTGCTTCAGCTGAAATTAAAGCCCGTGTACGAGTATCGATTCAACTTCAAGACGATGGCGATGAAGTAACTAAGCAGATGGAATTATCAGATGCTCTATTTGTACCGGACTTACGCACCAATTTGTTGTCAGTAGGTAAGTTGGCAGAGATGGTCGCGTTAATTTAACCGCAAGAAGAGAAGACGGACTTTACTTCGTTCATGCCAGTGCCAATGGCGAGACATGTTTGTCATCAAAATCAAAGTCAGGGTTGTCGTCAAGTGATGTCGATTTGCAGCTGTGGCATCGTCGTCGTCTGGGACACCTCAACTACAAAGACCTATCTGAGGCTATCCGTAAGAAAACAATTGAAGGAATCGACGTCGTTGGAACTTCCGACAGTTTTACATGCGAAACCTGTATCCAGGGAAAGATGGTGCGTACTCCTTTTCCAAAACGCTCGGCTCGCACATCGGAACTTCTCGAACTCATACACTCGGATGTATGTGGACCGATGAGGGCTGAGTCCATCGGAAAGTCGAGATATTTCGTCACGTTTATCGACGATTATTCAAGGTGGTGTGAAGAACGTTTTCTTGCAAAAAAAAGTCAGGTTTTCTCGGAGTTCCAAAGCGTCAAGGCTATCCTTGAAAAAGAAAGTGGATTTTCTATTAAGAGCCTACAGTCGGATAATGGTACAGAATATAAAAACAACTCGTTTGACAGTTTCTTAAGTTCTGAAGGTATTCGAAGACGATTGACAGTGGATTATAATCCTGAACAGAATGGCGTCGCCGAACGTAAAAATCGGACCCTCGTGGAGATGGCGAGATGCCTTCTCATACAGTCTGGTTTGCCAAAAACATTTTGGGCAGAGGCTCTCGCAACCGCAAATTACATCAGAAATCGGAGCCCCTCGAAGTCGCTTGATGGGAAAACACCATACGAAGTACGATTTGGTAAACGTCCAGATGTTAGCAATCTTCGTGAGTTTGGCTGTAAGGTGTTCGTTCTGGGAAGAATACCAAATAAAGTAAACTTGATGCTAAGTCTGACGATGGTATATGTATTTCTCTTCTGGGTTATCCAAATGAAAATAAGGGATACAGGGTATGCATTCCAGACAAACGCCAAGTAGTTATTTCACAAGATGTCAAGTTCTTGGAAAGTAATTCGCAGAAAATTCCTGGTAGTACGCAACATCAAATGGTGGAATTGCCATTGACTCTGATTGAGACAGAGCAGTGATGACAAAGTTCTCAGCGACAATGTTCAAACAAAGACAGAGGTTCCTGGTGAGACGGTAATGGCATTCGATTCAGATGATTCCGAATTTTTCGATGCAGAGCAACAATCTGATGAATCCACCAAGAGAGTTCCAGCTAGACCTCGCAAAATCAAGACTGGTTTGCCTGGAAGATCTAGAAAAGAGTATAAAACAGTAGAGGTCGGAAATATCACTTTGGAGCACGGGCTGCTGGCCGAGATAGACCTTGATGTAGCTGTTTCCGGTACTGACGCCAGAGAATGGTACGAGGCTATGGCAACTGAATTAAAATGCATCATAGCAAGTGACACATGGGAAATTGTTGACAGATCTTCGGCAGACAAAGTCATTGGTAGCATAATGGTGCTTAGCAACAAGCACTCACCAGATGGAACTCTAGAACGAAGAAAGGCAAGAATAATTGCAGGGGGGTTCACTCAACGGCCTGGCGTAGACTTCGAGGAAACATTCGCTCCAGTGACCTGATTGAGTTCCATACGTTTAGCTACGGCTATTGCATCGCAATATGGGATTACTACCAGCTTGATATCACGGCTGCCTACTTGAATTGACTACTTTCAGAGAAGGTATTTATGAAAATTCCTGACATGACGCTTTAATCTCTTCAATGGATCCAAAGGAACGAAAAGGATGGTTCGATTAAAAGCAAAGCAAAAAGAATGCTTTCTGAAATTCGACGAGGCAACAAAGTGAGTTTACTTAAGAGGGCGCTTTATGGTCTGCGTCAGGCGGGACGATGCTGGTACGAGAGACTTAACAAAGAACTGCAGCGTTTTGGACTACATCCTACGAAGTCTGACAATTGTGTATACGTTCGTGGTTTAGGGGGAGACATGCTTATCGTGCTTGTCTACGTGGATGATATTCTCGCCATCTCTCGGAATGCCAGTGATGTTAAACAACTTAACGAGAGTTTGTTGAAAACATTTGCCCTTAAGGACCTTGGTGAAGTTCAATGTTACCTAGGTCTAGAGTTCATCAAAAGAGCTGATGGACACTCCATACATCAACAAGGTTACATAGGTGATGTGCTAGAGAGATTCGGGATGGCAGATAGTAAACCAGTTTCAACTCCGATGCGAGTCTTGCACTATCTTCAGGGTACCAAGAACAAAGGTTTGATGTATGCACCATCGGAAACCGGATTGAAAGGTATGGTAGAGGCAGATTGGGGCAATTGCCCGAATGATAGACGTTCCTACACTGGGTATGCTTTCATCCTCGCCGGTGGAGCTATTAATTTTGAGTCACGTAAACAGAGGACTGTTGCACTCTCTTCCACCGAAGCAGAATACATGAGTCTCGCAGAGTCTGTTAAAGAAGGTATTTATCTGCAAAGATTCATTAGAGAACTTGGATTTGAGTCGCTTGTGAAGGATGTGTCGATCCTTTGTGATAACATGGGAGCTCAGAAACTCGCTTTGAATCCAGTGTTTCATTCCCGTACCAAACATATTGATGTTCGGCATCACTTTGTGCGGGAAGCATTACCTATCAACAACATTCATCTTCATTACTTGAGGACTGAGGACATGGGAGCTGACGTTTTAATTAAGCGCTTAGCTGGACCCAAGCACTGAAATTGCCTTGAGATCCTTGGTCTGCAGTCTACAGTCACGTAACGAGGGGGAGTATTGGAGTTCTACTTTATCGGTCCGTATCACTCAGCCACAATCAACGACAGCAAGCTGGACAAGCCTAAACTCATTTTGTGATCTGACAGATGTTAATATTTCAATTTTCATTCTTCTGATTTCAACGCGTCGCATCACACGAACTTCATTTCAGTATTCTAAACTTTTACTACGTTTCCTTTTCTATATTAATAAAGTTATATTTGTATTTAATAATAAAATTGGTTTGGTATTATTATTCTTTTTTGGTTCATCCACTTGCGCAGATTGAATACTCATTTCCAATAAACTTGACCCCCTTTTACCAAACACAACTTGGTTTGTTCGATTTGGTAACGTTAGGTTTGAGCTTAGAAGGCGTCAGGGTTAACGTAGACGCGTATGTTCCACCACCAAGTGTTAGGCAGAATAGGTCTTTGATAGAACCAGATCTACATAGATGTAAGTGTCGATACCCCTTCGGTTTCGGTTGTTGCAGAGAACAACGAAACTCATCGTCAGGCCCAATCATCGAACCAATCTCGTTCCAATTCGAGCATTCTGTGATTTAACTGCAATGGCTCAGGCCATTATGCAGATAGGTGTTCCACTCCAAAGCATTGATAAGGGTGTGGGGCTTTAGGGGTCAAAAGATCAGAGTGTAGAAAATGCTCGGGAGATGGGCAGCGAACTCATGCGGCAGAAGGGCGATTTAATTCAATTCAATTCAATTCAATTCAATTCAATTCAATTCAATTCAATTCAATTCAATTCAACTCAATTCAATTCAATTCAACTCAATTCAATTCAATTCAATTCAATTCAATTCAATTCAATTCAACTCAATTCAATTCAATTCAATTTAATTTAATTTAATTTAATTTAATTTAATTTAATTTAATTTAATTTAATTTAATTTAATTTAATTTAATTTAATTTAATTTAATTTAATTTAATTTAATTTAATTTAATTTAATTTAATTTAATTTAATTTAATTTAATTTAATTTAATTTAATTTAATTTAATTTAATTTAATTTAATTTAATTTAATTTAATTTAATTTAATTTAATTTAATTTAATTTAATTTAATTTAGTTTAATTTAATTTAATTTAATTTAATTTAATTTAATTTAATTTAATTTAATTTAATTTAATTTAATTTAATTTAATTTAATTTAATTTAATTTAATTTAATTTAATTTAATTTAATTTAATTTAACTTAATTTAATTTAATTTAATTTAATTTAATTTAATTTAATTTAATTTAATTTAATTTAATTTAATTTAATTTAATTTAATTTAATTTAATTTAATTTAATTTAATTTAATTTAATTTAATTTAATTTAATTTAATTTAATTTAAATTAATTTAATTTAATTTAATTTAATTTAATTTAATTTAATTTAATTTAATTTAATTTAATTTAATTTAATTTAATTTAATTTAATTTAATTTAATTTAGTTAATTTAGTTTAGTTAATTTAATTTAATTTTATTTATTTAATTTAATTTAATTTAATTTCATTTCATTTCATTTCATTTCATTTCATTTCATTTCATTTAATTTAATTTAATTTAATTTAATTTAATTTAATTTAATTTAATTTAATTTAATTTAATTTAATTTAATTTAATTTAATTTAATTTAATTTAATTTAATTTAATTTAATTTAATTTAATTTAATTTAATTTAATTTAATTTAATTTAATTTAATTTAATTTAATTTAATTTAATTTAATTTAATTTAATTTAATTTAATTTAATTTAATTTAATTTAATTTAATTTAATTTAATTTAATTTAATTTAATTTAATTTAATTTAATTTAATTTAATTTAATTTAATTTAATTTAATTTAATTTAATTTAATTTAATTTAATTTAATTTAATTTAATTTAATTTAATTTAATTTAATTTAATTTAATTTAATTTAATTTAATTTAATTTAATTTAATTTAATTTAATTTAATTTAATTTAATTTAATTTAATTTAATTTAATTTAATTTAATTTAATTTAATTTAATTTAATTTAATTTAATTTAATTTAATTTAATTTAATTTAATTTAATTTAATTTAATTTAATTTAATTTAATTTAATTTAATTTAATTTAATTTAATTTAATTTAATTTAATTTAATTTAATTTAATTTAATTTAATTTAATTTAATTTAATTTAATTTAATTTAATTTAATTTAATTTAATTTAATTTAATTTAATTTAATTTAATTTAATTTAATTTAATTTAATTTAATTTAATTTAATGTAATTTAATTTAGTTAATTTAGTTTAGTTAATTTAATTTAATTTAATTTAATTTTATTTTATTTTATTTTATTTTATTTATTTAATTTAATTTAATTTAATTTAATTTAATTTAATTTAATTTAATTTAATTTAATTTAATTTAATTTAATTTAATTTAATTTAATTTAATTTAATTTAATTTAATTTAATTTAATTTAATTTAATTTAATTTAATTTAATTTAATTTAATTTAATTTAATTTAATTTAATTTAATTTAATTTCATTTCATTTCATTTCATTTAATTCAATTTAATTTAATTTAATTTAATTTAATTTAATTTAATTTAATTTAATTTCATTTCATTTAATTTAATTTAATTTAATTTAATTTAATTTAATTTAATTTAATTTAATTTAATTTAATTTAATTTAATTTAATTTAATGTAATTTAATTTAATTTAATTTAATATAATTTAATTTAATTTAATGTAATTTAGTTCAATTTAATTTAATTTAATTTAATTTAATTTAATTTAATTTAATTTAATTTAATTTAATTTAATTTAATTTAATTTAATTTAATTTAATTTAATTTAATTTAATTTAATTTAATTTAATTTAATTTAATTTAATTTAATTTAATTTAATTTTATTTTATTTATTTAATTTTATTTTATTTTATTTTATTTTATTTAATTTAATTTAATTTAATTTAATTTTATTTTATTTTATTTTATTTTATTTTATTTTATTTTATTTTATTCAATTTAGTTTAATTTAATTTACTTTAATTTAATTTAATTTAATTTAATTTAATTTAATTTAATTTAATTTAATTTAATTTAATTTAATTTAATTTAATTTAATTTAATTTAATTTAATTTAATTTAATTTAATTTAATTTAATTTAATTTAATTTAATTTAATTTAATTTAATTTAATTTAATTTAATTTAATTTAATTTAATTTAATTTAATTTAATTTAATTTAATTTAATTTAATTTAATTTAATTTAATTTAATTTAATTTAATTTAATTTAATTTAATTTAATTTAATTTAATTTAATTTAATTTAATTTAATTTAATTTAATTTAATTTAATTTAATTTAATTTAATTTAATTTAATTTAATTTAATTTAATTAAATTTATTTTAATTTAATTTAATTTAATTTAATTTAATTTAATTTAATTTAATTTAGTTTAATTTAATTTATTTTAATTTAATTTAATTTAATTTAATTTAATTTAATTTAATTTAATTTAATTTAATTTAATTTAATTTAATTTAATTTAATTTAATTTAATTTAATTTAATTTAATTTAATTTAATTTAATTTAATTTAATTTAATTTAATTTAATTTAATTTAATTTAATTTAATTTAATTTAATTTAATTTAATTTAATTTAATTTAATTTAATTTAATTTAATTTAATTTAATTTAATTTAATTTAATTTAATTTAATTTAATTTAATTTAATTTAATTTAATTTAATTTAATTTAATTTAATTTAATTTAATTTAATTTAATTTAATTTAATTTAATTTAATTTAATTTAATTTAATTTAATTTAATTTAATTTAATTTAATTTAATTTAATTTAATTTAATTTAATTTAATTTAATTAAACTTAGTTTAATTTAATTTAAATGAATTTACGAACTACTTATTCTCGATTCTCGATTACTGACCGAAGGGTCACCACAGTTAGACATTTCTTTTTAAAAAAAGCAATACCATGGAAAAGACCGCATAGTGTAGTTGGTTGTATGCGTAGATATTATGTAGACCATATTAATGAAAGCACAGCCCTAGTGACTTTGTTTAATTTTTTTCATGGATTTCGTGATGCTTATGACCCGTTTTGTACCCCACTGTGTCAGCTTTTGTAAGTGTAAATGACAACGTGGATAAATCTAGCCTGTTTCATGCAAAACAGCATTTTACAGTACAATCATTTTATCTTAAAGCTTCGAGTTGTTGATGGACTGCTTTTAGTTGAGTTTTGCCACTTCGATCGTGAATTAAGCCACAGATTTTCTTAAGGCTAATTAAAAGTTTAAAAACCTTTGCGTGCTTTAGTCTTGGCGTTTTGCGTTGAACATTTTATTTGGTTTATTTGATTGTTTTTGTGGCTTTTAAAATTAAATTTTATCTAATCATGTCTAAAATAAATGCAATTAGTGTTATCTTCAATCAACTAAATGATTTTTTTGCTACGTCAACTATTGTTCTAAGTG
>OX608073.1:214363127-214368134 GCA_951509635.1 Eupeodes luniger
TAATAATAATAATAATAATAATAATAATAATAATAATAATAATAATAATAATAATAATAATAATAATAATAATAATAATAATAATAATAATAATAATAATAATAATAATAATAATAATAATAATAATAATAATAATAATAATAATAATAATAATAATAATAATAATAATAATAATAATAATAATAATAATAATAATAATAATAATAATAATAATAATAATAATAATAATAATAATAATAATAATAATAATAATAATAATAATAATAATAATAATAATAATAATAATAATAATAATAATAATAATAATAATAATAATAATAATAATAATAATAATAATAATAATAATAATAATAATAATAATAATAATAATAATAATAATAATAATAATAATAATAATAATAATAATAATAATAATAATAATAATAATAATAATAATAATAATAATAATAATAATAATAATAATAATAATAATAATAATAATAATAATAATAATAATAATAATAATAATAATAATAATAATAATAATAATAATAATAATAATAATAATAATAATAATAATAATAATAATAATAATAATAATAATAATAATAATAATAATAATAATAATAATAATAATAATAATAATAATAATAATAATAATAATAATAATAATAATAATAATAATAATAATAATAATAATAATAATAATAATAATAATAATAATAATAATAATAATAATAATAATAATAATAATAATAATAATAATAATAATAATAATAATAATAATAATAATAATAATAATAATAATAATAATAATAATAATAATAATAATAATAATAATAATAATAATAATAATAATAATAATAATAATAATAATAATAATAATAATAATAATAATAATAATAATAATAATAATAATAATAATAATAATAATAATAATAATAATAATAATAATAATAATAATAATAATAATAATAATAATAATAATAATAATAATAATAATAATAATAATAATAATAATAATAATAATAATAATAATAATAATAATAATAATAATAATAATAATAATAATAATAATAATAATAATAATAATAATAATAATAATAATAATAATAATAATAATAATAATAATAATAATAATAATAATAATAATAATAATAATAATAATAATAATAATAATAATAATAATAATAATAATAATAATAATAATAATAATAATAATAATAATAATAATAATAATAATAATAATAATAATAATAATAATAATAATAATAATAATAATAATAATAATAATAATAATAATAATAATAATAATAATAATAATAATAATAATAATAATAATAATAATAATAATAATAATAATAATAATAATAATAATAATAATAATAATAATAATAATAATAATAATAATAATAATAATAATAATAATAATAATAATAATAATAATAATAATAATAATAATAATAATAATAATAATAATAATAATAATAATAATAATAATAATAATAATAATAATAATAATAATAATAATAATAATAATAATAATAATAATAATAATAATAATAATAATAATAATAATAATAATAATAATAATAATAATAATAATAATAATAATAATAATAATAATAATAATAATAATAATAATAATAATAATAATAATAATAATAATAATAATAATAATAATAATAATAATAATAATAATAATAATAATAATAATAATAATAATAATAATAATAATAATAATAATAATAATAATAATAATAATAATAATAATAATAATAATAATAATAATAATAATAATAATAATAATAATAATAATAATAATAATAATAATAATAATAATAATAATAATAATAATAATAATAATAATAATAATAATAATAATAATAATAATAATAATAATAATAATAATAATAATAATAATAATAATAATAATAATAATAATAATAATAATAATAATAATAATAATAATAATAATAATAATAATAATAATAATAATAATAATAATAATAATAATAATAATAATAATAATAATAATAATAATAATAATAATAATAATAATAATAATAATAATAATAATAATAATAATAATAATAATAATAATAATAATAATAATAATAATAATAATAATAATAATAATAATAATAATAATAATAATAATAATAATAATAATAATAATAATAATAATAATAATAATAATAATAATAATAATAATAATAATAATAATAATAATAATAATAATAATAATAATAATAATAATAATAATAATAATAATAATAATAATAATAATAATAATAATAATAATAATAATAATAATAATAATAATAATAATAATAATAATAATAATAATAATAATAATAATAATAATAATAATAATAATAATAATAATAATAATAATAATAATAATAATAATAATAATAATAATAATAATAATAATAATAATAATAATAATAATAATAATAATAATAATAATAATAATAATAATAATAATAATAATAATAATAATAATAATAATAATAATAATAATAATAATAATAATAATAATAATAATAATAATAATAATAATAATAATAATAATAATAATAATAATAATAATAATAATAATAATAATAATAATAATAATAATAATAATAATAATAATAATAATAATAATAATAATAATAATAATAATAATAATAATAATAATAATAATAATAATAATAATAATAATAATAATAATAATAATAATAATAATAATAATAATAATAATAATAATAATAATAATAATAATAATAATAATAATAATAATAATAATGATAATAATAATAATAATAATAATAATAATAATAATAATAATAATAATAATAGGATTCTTCTTCTGACTGTTGAAGTGGTCGGACGTGTTCTATGTCTGTCTGCTGATTTTGGTTTATGCTGTGAAGTCATTTATTTGTTGACTTAATTATTTGTTAATTTATTTGTTTGTTGATTTGTTTATTTGTTAACTTATTTATTTGTTTGGTAAATTGTGTTTCTTTTACTCTTTTTGTGTTGTTTTGTTGATTTGATAGAGTGGAATAATATTGGTTGTTGTGTGCGGACGGTTCTGGAGTCACTCCCGGAAGAGATAGTTATAAGGGTGGTAAACGGAGCGCGTTTGATGGTTAAATAGCGCTAAGTTGAACATCGACTCGGGCGGAGGATTTAGTTTTTTATTTTTTTAATTGTAAAATTATTTTTTCGTCTTAGAGAGAGCACGCCATCTTGTTCATGTCAAAAAAAAAACATCACCTCAAATAAGAGACGAGAAACCATAAAAGAAACCATAAAAGACAAAAACCACGTAAGAAAAAACGCGCTGTGAAAGACGCGCGTTTTAAAATTTTTTCAAATTTATAGACTGGCAGTTGTCAAACAAGATAAGTAAGATAGAATAAATAAATAAAATAAATAAAATAGATAAAAAAATAAATAAAGAAATTAAATGGGAGATACGGAGGAAAAGTCCAAAGGGAGGGGAAGGCCGACGAACTTTGAAAGGCTGTCAAGGAACAGCAGCATAGGGTCCGTTGGAGATATAGGCGATCTATGGAAGAGGAAAAGAGAAAATGAAAATAAAGATGGGCAGGAGAATGAAGATGGAACAGAGATATTCCAGCAAAGTAAAAAAATGCAAAGGACACCGCAGAAGAAGGAAGAAACAGAGTCGAAAATAGAGAGGATGCTAAAGGAGATGAGCTATGAATTTAAACAAGAGATGCAAAAGGTGAAACAAGAGGTGAGAGATATGAGAGTGGAGATGAAAGAGGAAATGGGAAAGATGAGAGAAGAAATCAGAAGAGGAGAAAAGGAGAGAGAGGAACTAAAAGTAGGAATAAGAGAAATAGAGAAAAGGATAGAAGCGCTAGAAAATAAAGAAAATAGCGTATGGGAGATAGAGGAGAAAATAGAGAAATATAGAGCAGAAATCCAAGAAAGAACAAGCCCAATAAGTAATGTAGAAGGGAAAGAAAACCTAGAGGAGCGGATGAAAGAGATGGAGGCAAAGGTAGAACGACAAGAAAAAGAAAAGAGGAGGAGGAATATAATAATTAAAAAGGTGCAGATACAAGGTACGGTAAAAGAAACGGTTAACAGAATTTTTGACTGGATAGGAGCGCAAGCAAGGATTGAGGAGGCTAGGGAGGTTGGAAGAAGAGGATCATGTAGGAAAGAAGGTATGATAGAGGTAAAGATGGAAACACTAGAGGGTAAATCTGAGGTGATGAGAAAGAAAGTGAACCTAAGAGGAAGGAAGGAGAGAATTGAAGAAGATTTAACATGGAAAGAAAGACGAATGCAGTGGCTGATTAGAGAGCGTGCAGAAGAAGAAAAGAGGAAAGGGAAGAGGGTTATTATAAGATATGGCAAACTGATAGTAAATGGTGAGACATGGGTTTGGGATGAAGAAAGAGAGGTCATAAAGAATAGGATGACTAGGGAGGGAGAACAGGAGATGAATTTACATGAGGAAAGTAGAAATGTCGAAGAACAAAAAGGGGAAGACAAAGTTTTAGAAAGGGAGGAAGAAATCGTTGAACCAACAGAGCCAAAAAACGTATAAGGCAAGAAGGGGAGGAAACAAGTAGAGATGAGGCAAACGATACATGGAAGATAGGCTTCTGGAATGTGGCGGGACTAGCAAATAAAGAAAAAGAGTTCTGGGAAGGGATACGAGAATGGGAAGTGGTAGTGATGCTAGAAACGTGGGTAGAGGAGAAGAATTGGGAAAAGTGGAAAATAAAACTGCCAAAGGGGTATAAATGGACGAGACAGGGGGCAAAAAAGAAAAACAAGAAGGGAAGGGCAATGGGAGGGATGATGATGGGAATTAGAGAAGAAATGGTGATGGGGGGTGACGAGAGTCAGGAACAGGAAGAAGGAATATTGAGCAGGAAAGTAAAAGCAGGGAAAGACGAATGGGTTATAGTAGCAACGTACGTAAATGGTGACATAGATAAGAAGTTAGAAAGCTTAAGAAGATGGATGGAGAGGCAGTCAGAGGGAGAA
>OX608073.1:214368334-214390973 GCA_951509635.1 Eupeodes luniger
ATATAATATAATATTAATATAATATAATATAATATAATATAATATAATATAATATAATATAATATAATATAATATAATATAATATAATATAATATAATATAATATAATATAATATAATATAATATAATATAATATAATATAATATAATATAATATAATATAATATAATATAATATAATATAATATAATATAATATAATATAATATAATATAATATAATATAATATAATATAATATAATATAATATAATATAATATAATATAATATAATATAATATAATATAATATAATATAATATAATATAATATAATATAATATAATATAATATAATATAATATAATATAATATAATATAATATAATATAATATAATATAATATAATATAATATAATATAATATAATATAATATAATATAATATAATATAATATAATATAATATAATATAATATAATATAATATAATATAATATAATATAATATAATATAATATAATATAATATAATATAATATAATATAATATAATATAATATAATATAATATAATATAATATAATATAATATAATATAATATAATATAATATAATATAATATAATATAATATAATATAATATAATATAATATAATATAATATAATATAATATAATATAATATAATATAATATAATATAATATAATATAATATAATATAATATAATATAATATAATATAATATAATATAATATAATATAATATAATATAATATAATATAATATAATATAATATAATATAATATAATATAATATAATATAATATAATATAATATAATATAATATAATATAATATAATATAATATAATATAATATAATATAATATAATATAATATAATATAATATAATATAATATAATATAATATAATATAATATAATATAATATAATATAATATAATATAATATAATATAATATAATATAATATAATATAATATAATATAATATAATATATAATATAATATAATATAATATAATATAATATAATATAATATAATATAATATAATATAATATAATATAATATAATATAATATAATATAATATAATATAATATAATATAATATAATATAATATAATATAATATAATATAATATAATATAATATAATATAATATAATATAATATAATATAATATAATATAATATAATATAATATAATATAATATAATATAATATAATATAATATAATATAATATAATATAATATAATATAATATAATATAATATAATATAATATAATATAATATAATATAATATAATATAATATAATATAATATAATATAATATAATATAATATAATATAATATAATATAATATAATATAATATAATATAATATAATATAATATAATATAATATAATATAATATAATATAATATAATATAATATAATATAATATAATATAATATAATATAATATAATATAATATAATATAATATAATATAATATAATATAATATAATATAATATAATATAATATAATATAATATAATATAATATAATATAATATAATATAATATAATATAATATAATATAATATAATATAATATAATATAATATAATATAATATAATATAATATAATATAATATAATATAATATAATATAATATAATATAATATAAATATAATATAATATAATATAATATAATATAATATAATATAATATAATATAATATAATATAATATAATATAATATAATATAATATAATATAATATAATATAATATAATATAATATAATATAATATAATATAATATAATATAATATAATATAATATAATATAATATAATATAATATAATATAATATAATATAATATAATATAATATAATATAATATAATATAATATAATATAATATAATATAATATAATATAATATAATATAATATAATATAATATAATATATATAATATAATATAATATAATATAATATAATATAATATAATATAATATAATATAATATAATATAATATAATATAATATAATATAATATAATATAATATAATATAATATAATATAATATAATATAATATAATATAATATAATATAATATAATATAATATAATATAATATAATATAATATAATATAATATAATATAATATAATATAATAT
This sequence comes from Eupeodes luniger, assembly GCA_951509635.1. Lineage (NCBI taxonomy): Eukaryota > Metazoa > Arthropoda > Insecta > Diptera > Syrphidae > Eupeodes > Eupeodes luniger. Next base: position 214,370,457 of record OX608073.1, read on the forward strand.
AATATAATATAATATAAATATAATATAATATAATATAATATATAATATAATATAATATAAATATAATATAATATAATATAATATAATATAATATAATATAATATAATATAATATAATATAATATAATATAATATAATATAATATAATATAATATAATATAATATAATATAATATAATATAATATAATATAATATAATATAATATAATATAATATAATATAATATAATATAATATAATATAATATAATATAATATAATATAATATAATATAATATAATATAATATAATATAATATAATATAATATAATATAATATAATATAATATAATATAATATAATATATATAATATAATATAATATAATATAATATAATATAATATAATATAATATAATATAATATATATAATATAATATAATATAATATAATATAATATAATATAATATAATATAATATAATATAATATAATATAATATAATATAATATAATATAATATAATATAATATAATATAATATAATATAATATAATAATATAATATTATTATATTATATTATATTATATTATATTATATTATATTAATATAATATAATATAATATAATATAATATAATATAATATAATATAATATAATATAATATAATATAATATAATATAATATAATATAATATAATATAATATAATATAATATAATATAATATAATATAATATAATATAATATAATATAATATAATATAATATAATATAATATAATATAATATAATATAATATAATATAATATAATATAATATAATATAATATAATATAATATAATATAATATAATATAATATAATATAATATAATATAATATAATATAATATAATATAATATAATATAATATAATATAATATAATATAATATAATATAATATAATATAATATAATATAATATAATATAATATAATATAATATAATATAATATAATATAATATAATATAATATAATATAATATAATATAATATAATATAATATAATATAATATAATATAATATAATATAATATAATATAATATAATATAATATAATATAATATAATATAATATAATATAATATAATATAATATAATATAATATAATATAATATAATATAATATAATATAATATAATATAATATAATATAATATAATATAATATAATATAATATAATATAATATAATATAATATAATATAATATAATATAATATAATATAATATAATATAATATAATATAATATAATATAATATAATATAATATAATATAATATAATATAATATAATATAATATAATATAATATAATATAATATAATATAATATAATATAATATAATATAATATAATATAATATAATATAATATAATATAATATAATATAATATAATATAATATAATATAATATAATATAATATAATATAATATAATATAATATAATATAATATAATATAATATAATATAATATAATATAATATAATATAATATAATATAATATAATATAATATAATATAATATAATATAATATAATATAATATAATATAATATAATATAATATAATATAATATAATATAATATAATATAATATAATATAATATAATATAATATAATATAATATAATATAATATAATATAATATAATATAATATAATATAATATAATATAATATAATATAATATAATATAATATAATATAATATAATATAATATAATATAATATAATATAATATAATATAATATAATATAATATACCTAATATAATTGATAAGGAAAATTATTCCCTTGGTTGATATAAATATAATTATGTATGTACAAAAAAAAACAATCATAAATTTTCTGTACATAGGTAATATAATTCAATACAAAATTTTAACTACTAATTTTTCTGAGAATAACAAACACAACAAAAAAAAAATTGCGAAATCGGTCCAGCCGTTCACGCGTGATGCCGTGACTAATGTGATGTGTAAAAAGGAAATGGTTGTTTACGTTTTGCACAATACTCTACATCCTTTGTGTTGGAAGTAGGACTATTGTGAATTATTATTATTTTGTATTTGTATTTCAAATTACGCAACATCTAATCGAATTTAAACCAAACTTCTTCATTTAGTTTTTTGTAATTCCTATTTTTTATTAAGAGTCAGAGTGCCTAGCTCTGTTGTTTTGAATTTATTTCTCTTTTAATTGCTTCATTAGAATATTGGAGATATTGTAAGCGCTATACCATTTAGTGCAGAGTCTTAAAAGACATTTCCAAACAAATTTTGCATTGTAACCCCAAAAGTAGTCGCAAAAAAAACACCCTTAAATCAATATAAGTTAAAAATATTTTTAATTAAAATGCATTTACCATTTTTGGTCTGAAAGGTGGTTTAATATTGCGATTCCCGAGTTCATTCCATTCTAACTTTCCAAAAAATGGATGCTTTTGTATCTCATTCTCATCTCCAGAGCATCCTAAACGTTGGGTTGGGTTTTTTGTTAGGAATCCTAAAAAAAATGTTTTCTTTAGAAAAAAATAAAAATTGAAAGAAAGTCTATCCTTTTTACAAAATAAATCGATTAGTCTTACCAAAATTAACAACGTTTTACGTTAAAGAAGATAATTTTGTATTAATATATAATATTATATGCCAAACAATAACGGTTTTCAAAAGAGATATGGATTAAGTAGCAGATATATTTATTTTTTATTTCAAATGCGGTTTCACCCAATAAATGGAACCGAGAACTGAAATTTCAATTTAATTTAAATTTTGTAATACAAAAAATATTTATTTTGCCATATTTCCAATATTTTATCTTTAGTTAGAACCCCAAGTTTCGATATGTAAAGGTTGTTGGTACTTAATAATTTAAGAGATTGGCTTTAGCTCCAAAAGATCTAGGATTCAGAATCACTGTATAGAACGCAACAAAACACATATAAATTATACAATCTTGAACAAAAAGTGCAAGAATTGTAAAAATCTGTTGACTTTAAACTCGGGATAAAACACACCATATAATGTTTGTGATTTAAAATATTAGTGCATACGAATTGAAATGTATCCAAATAAAAAAAATGTAAGTAATAACCCATGAATACTAAAATAATAAAATTTGAATAGCCTTATGTTTTCACTTCGGAATTTTTTTTTTAAGAGCCCACTAACAACATTTTGAGAAACACGTAAAATTGAGCAAATGAATGCAAAGTTTGAGAACTCAATACAACACGTATTGCAAAAATTCAAATGTTTCTAAGAGGTTGATGTTTCAGCTTTAAAAGCGTCGAGCCACTTTTTAACTTCCCATAGGGAGTTATTGCAATCCATTCGATCTGTCGAGATGAAAATTTTGACATTTCTCGACGTTTCAAGGGCCCTAGAATCTAAGCCAAACATTGTTAGAGAGATGTCTGCGTGTGTGGGTAGTACCCGTGATAGTTAGTGCGTAGGACTAAGTCGTTCTTTGACTTCCGAAGAGTGAAGAAGTGTTTTTTTATTACTTTTCATGTTAAATAAGTGCACGTGTTTGATTATAAGTAAAGTTGGCAGTGTGGCACTGTTTCATATAAGAGTAACCCAGTGGACGTGGCGTCCGCAGACAGACCCAAGGGTCGTAGGTTCGAGTCTCAGGCGGAGTCAACAAAGTATATTATTGCTTTTTTCACAATAGAGAAATTGCGGAAAATGTATTTCTCAGAGTATGACGACTCTGACTCCACTGAGTACGTCTCGGAGGGAGGAGAAGGGCGGTATAGGTCCCCGAGCAATAGGTTCGAGATGCTATCGGAGCCAGAGTCATCGATAAAAAAGGCGTTGGAGGTGGACCTCCAAGACAAAACAAAGCTGGTTAAGGCCCTGCAAGCCAAACAGGCAGCAGAAGCAGCAACACTAGAGACAGCCATAGCCTAAGAAGGAGAAGGTTCCACCAATTAAGACCTACTGTTTTGACCTACAGGACATAAAATAGCTATGCAAGTCGGCCACTGAAAATAATTTCCTTATAAATATGAAAAATGGAAAATAAAAGCGGCTGAATTCTTCAGTTTCACGCCTCCAAGTGAAAAATTGAATACGGTCTCTCAAAGGCTTCCGTGCCTTAGGCATCAGAGGTGAAAAAGTCAGATAAAGGAGCAAGGCAAAAGGCAGATCATCTCTACTCTTTGTTGCCTGGCCTGGCGCAATTAAGACCATTGGGCGTGTTTCCGGAGACGCACCTAAAGGTCCTAGCTGTGAATGTAAATTCACTGATTAGGATTGAACGTAGAGCAAACATGTTCCAATTGTTCCAAGACTTCAGTCCCAATGTGTTTATGGCTAGCAAAACCAAGTTAAACAACAAACATAAATTTATTTATTTTGTTATTTGAACGCAAAACATGAAGATTGCGGAAATCAATATAGTAATCCCAGAAGTAACCATGTTTTTAATTTGATTAATCTTTACAGCGTTGAATATGGCCTCGACCTGCTGGCTTCTAAAAAGCCGTTGTATCCAAGAAGCATTTCCTTTTTGGATGTTTTGCTGTATGACACCAGACTGACAATTACAGACAAAGTGGGTAGTCACCCTCGAAACTGCTTACAGACAGTCGAGAACGTTAGTAATCTCTGCGGATTGGCTGCTGTAATTCAGATTCCGAACATACGCGTGGGTTTGAACGAATACGTTGTAAATCACTCTTACAATTACAAACGAGCTGAGCTAGTTTCAACAACGCCTTAGCGATAGAACTTCATTCGAGTGACATAGCCCCAACAAACAACAGAAACCTGACAAATACAGAAATTGACCAACGTTTACAACAAATGAACAAAACAATAAAACGAACGATGGAACGGACAATACCAAAGTACAAAGAACAGGACCAAATGGACGCCTAAAACTTATACAGACGATTCACAGACCCATACGGCTTGAAGGTTAGGACACTGAGCTCGTCAATAAAAAATATCAGTCTGTTGGTTAAGGAGAACTACAGGTTATCAACTAACAAGTACCGGGACAATTACAGGTATGTTTCTTAAAATCAACAAGATATTCAGGAAAAAGAATGATAATGGACCTTCCGCGTCTGAAACTTCAAAGAACTGAAGAGAACAGAGACGTATTTAGGACAGCGCAAATAGATCCAGAAGAAGCCATCTTTAAGGATGGCTTTTACTTCATTGAAGATCCAAATTAAAAGATGGAGGCAGTTAGCTTTTGACACCTTATGGTTAGAAGGTCCTTATCTAAAACTGAGCAGGCTTGGCATAAGGAATTGTTGTATATACTTAATGATATCCTAACGGTAGAAAGCTTGTTGTCAAGAGTGGCAATGTAGCTTCTACCACAACATTCGAAATTACAAATAGTAGGGAGCGACGATTCTCTTCAGCATTTACACCAGGGATCTAATAGGTAGTACGCCGACGATCTAATTGCGTACAGAACGGTCCAAAAGGTTGAGGTAATTATAATTTGTTTGCAGCGTGATTTTGACAAGATTCAGGGATATTGCGACAACTGGAAACTGAAAATAAATGTTCAGAAGTCGGAGACAATTCTGTTCCGGACTCCGTTGGTTAGAGCAAAAGCGTAGTGAAGTACCTCGGTATCTGCTTAGATCAGTATTTATATTTCGACAGACATATAAATGCTGCTCTGACCAGGGCCAGAGGAGCCTTCGCCCCGACGAAACGGCTGTTTTACAGCAGTCGGCTTGACCCCAGAGTGAAGGTAATTTACTACATGGCCCTCAAACGGCCGATGATCGTTTATGGTTGTCCTGTGTGGTTCAACGTTGCCCCTTCCCACGTGGAGAAGTTTCGGGTGTACGAACGGCAGTGTTAACGACGCTGTACCGGCTTACATTGAACAGCCGGATCTTCTTTCGTTCATTACTATTCCAACGAGGTCCTATACAACTGGGCTCGAATCAACAGAATTGACAATTTCGTGATAAAACTCGTTCGAGGTCACATTGCAAGAGCTACGTCTTCGACCAACAATTTTATTTTTGGAGCGTTCTATCCGAACGACGAGTATTTTGAGAGTGCACGCTTGAGAGGCTTCATTCCACCAGAGGCATTCCTCTTTTTAGATACATGCGGTCTGATACAGGATAGATTGGCAGTACCACTAATCTACTACGTCAGACGAAGAACCGTGGATAGGCGACTCCTACACAATCGGGACGTCATGGCACGAGGCGGAGCAGAGCTCCTTCGGTTCAGTAGGGCTGTGTCAGAACGGGACCAAATTAATGGGGTGAAGCAGGACAACCAGTTTTGGTGGCTTCAATCGGCACTTGATAGTGGGTAGTCAGTCAGTTTTTTTTAATTTTCTAATAAATACAAAGATAAATAAAATTTATTTGAAGTAAAATAGATCTTAGGGCCGAAGGGCATTAGTTAAGTATTATAGCTAAATTTAGAGTGTCCGTATGGGGCCAGTAAGTTAGTTGTAAGTTATGGTTTATTAGGAAAGTTTTAAGAATTAATAAATAAAAATGAATTTGAAAAAAAGGGCGTTGAACTGTCAAGCCAGAGGTCTTGGGTTCAATCCCTGCCTGTGTCATCTAAAAAAAGGTGCTTTCTTAAATTAACTGTTCGGATTCGGCTAATTCATCTAAAAAAGGTGATTTCTTAAATTTGCCGTTCGGATTCGGCTTAAAACTGCAGGTCCCCTCCATTCCTGATAACAGTACTCGCACACAGGAATGGTTGAGAGTTGTAAGTCACTAGGCCCTAGTTCTCAACGAACTGTTGCGCCACCTAATTTATTTATATTTTATGATTTTATCAAAAGGTCGACAGTCATATACAGAGGATGAAAAATGGATATCGCAATGCATTTTCTTCTGACCATCTTCTAATAATAATAACGGCGATGATGAATCGAATTCCGCTGAGATAGAACCACTCAACCTAGGCGACGCAGATCAACAATTCTGCCTACCCGACCTCGACGAAGCGAAGATAGCTTTATCTAAACTGAAGTCAAACAAAGCTGCTGGAGCTGATGGCATCGCTGCCGAACTATTCAAAGCAGCAGGCGATGACTTGGTTGGGAGCATGCACCAATTCATCTGCAAAATATGGTTGGAAGAAAGCATGCCCAATGAGTGGAATCTCAGCATAGTGTACCCGATACATAAGAAAGGAGACCCTCTAAATTGCGCCAACTACAGAGGCATCAGTCTCCTTAATATTGCATACAAGATCCTCTCTGCCGTATTATGTGAACGTCTGAAGCCGTTAGTCAACAACCTGATAGGTCCTTATCAGTGTGGCTTCAGACCAGGAAAGTCCACTATCGACCAAATATTCACACTACGGCAGATCTTGGAAAAAACCCAGGAACTTCAAATCGATACCCACCATCTCTTTATCGATTTTAAAGCCGCGTATGACAGCATCTATAGGGAAGAGCTCTACAAAGCAATGTCTAGTTTTGGCAAACCTGTCAAACTTATCCGTTTGTGCAGAATGACGATGGAGAATGCACGCTGCTCTATCAAGGTCGGAAAAGATCTCACCGATGCATTTGATGTCAAAAAAGGTTGTAGACAAGGCGATACACTGCCATGCAACTTCTTCATCATCGTTCTGAAAAGAATTGTGCAAAACTCAACCGTCAACACTAGAGGCACAATTTTCCAAAGGTCCATCCAATTACTCGGATACGCAGATAATATTGACATAATTGGAAGATTAAAGCGTGATGTCAGTGGAGCGTTTTTGAGCATTGCGACGGAAGCGAAGAAGATGGGTTTAGTGGTCAATGAGGGCAAGACCAAGTATATGCTGTCATCGAAAAAGGACATTGAACTACGACGTCTTGGACAAAACGTCACCATGGACAGCTATAACTTTGAGGTAGTTAAGGACTTTGTCTACCTAGGCACCGCTATTAACACAGACAACGACACCAGCGCTGAAATCAAACGAAGAATAACTCTTGCAAATCGCTTCTTCTTTGGACTTAGAAGGCAATTGAGTAGTAATCTCGAGCATCTAAAATCACCATCTATAAGACACTCATCATCCCGGTTCTCATTTATGGCGCTGAGGCCTGGACCCTGTCAAAGAAAGATGAGAGCGTCTTAGGATGCTTCGAGATAAAAATTCTTCGGGTGATTTTTGGTCCCGTACGCATAGATGGAGAACGGAGGAGAAGATATAACGACGAACTGTACGGGCTGTACAGCGACACTGACCTAGTTAACAGAATTAAAGTCCAACGGCTTAGATGGCTAGGTCATGTAGAGCGAATGGACATCAACTCTCCAGCCCGGAAGGTCTTCGAATCCAATCCCGAAGGACGGCGCAGTAGAGGAAGAGCGACTCAGGTTGCGCACTCAGGTGGGTGAAGACCTCAACCAACTTGGCGTGCGAAACTGGAGACATCTAGCTAGGGACCGAGCTGGCTGGAGACGCATGTTGGTTGAGGCCCAGGTCCGCCCCGGACTGTAGCGCCACCTTAAGTAAGTAAGTAATTATCTTCTGGGTACAAATTTTTAAGAACTCAACCTAATTTACATTCATTCATGTCTTCTTTACATACATAGATGGATAAATATAAAAAAATTATCCAAAGGTATAAATTTAAATGTCCTGTAAGACCGTCAGAAAAGCATTGTCACCCAAAGATAGGGAAATAGTTTTCATTTTTGATGAAGTGAGTATATAGGTATAAGCAAACTTGACCTACAATAAGTATAAAGACATCATAGAGGGTTTTATTGATTACGGAGGGGATATAAGAATAAATAACTGTGCAAAGTCTGGTTTTTATGATAAGTAGCGCAAATATTCCACCGAAAGAACTTGAAGTTGAAATAAAAAACTCCTAGATATACATATGAAATGATCTTAACCTTAATATAAGAGTAATATGTTGTGACCAGACCCCTCTTTACCACTGGGCCCAGGCCCAGGGCCCCGCAATCACCAGGGGCCCCCAAATTGCTGAAACATCACTTAACCTCTATTGGTCTATTTTCAAGAAAAAAAATATTTCGATACAATGTTGGAATGTTCCGTTTTGATCATCGTTCTATGTAAAGTTTGCGTGTATCATTTGTATTTTTGAAGTGCATACAAATATACTATTAAATCAAAATATGTGTTAGAGATTCACAGCTGAGCAAATCTATTGTCACCGAGCGACAAACATATGAGCCATCCTAACATCCAACGGGACACCCAAAAACATCATCACCAAGTGAAAATTCTATTGCACATCAACCATATGTGTGCAGAGCAACGGCGCGCGCCGACAAGAAATTATTCTTCGCCCGGCAGATTTTTGAGCACGAGCGCAACAATAACCACATTAACGCTGCGCATCCTCATCATCGACGACGTTGACGATCGAATCAAATTCAGACCATCAACATACAAGTGCGCAGGCCACACCCTTTTTCATAGTGTCGTGATAAGCGGTACTTGCGACCGAGAACGACGTCATCTAGGGAAAACAAATATCAACGGGCAACTGCAACGGGCCAGCTGCAGCAGCAGTAACAAAAAACAACAACAATCAACATTGATGACTGGAAGTGGTGCGATATGGCGAAATATGATCCTGTGTGCTTTATATTTTATATTATTCAATATTCTGTATTAAAGTATTATTCTAATGTGAGAGCTTGAGCCGTGAAGACGTGCCTAAACAATAATAAACAATATGTCTAAACGATCATATGTATGTGGATCCGAGAAAAGGAAGAAATCTAAACAACAGAAAGAATTAATTGAAAAATTACCAAAACTGACATCGTATTTCACTTCAATTGCAGGAGAAACGTCTGTAAGTAATCAATAATCAATACATTAGTCCCTACACTTATCTACACCTTACTGAAAAGGGGGCTTACATGGTCAAAAAATGTTTTCACATTATAGTTTCATGAATAAAATTCGGCATGACCAATGACCATAGAATCTATAACAATGTCACATAGTAACTGCATGGTTAAGATAAATAGACTTTGCATTTAATTTTTCAGCAATGAAGTGCCGTAGATTTTACGGACTGTGGACACAAACATGAAATCTCAATTAATGCAGCTACAATGTGAAATTATAATACAAGGAACATTTTTGTTTATGAAAAACAAACATCATTGTATTCATATGTGCTCAGCTCTAGATTTCCGTCCAGAAAATATGTCAAATTACATATATAAAGTTTTTATTTTCTCGGAAATCCAAAAAAGTGAAGCTCGCAATAGGGTTTATTATTTAATTCGGAATTAGCTATTCTATTAAGATTTAGGAATTTCGAATGATACACCAATTTATGACATAAGTTTGTATGGAAATTCAGAACAGAACAGCTCTTAATAAAACAAAGCAACGTATAGTTATGATCTCCTAATTTTTACTTATTCATTGTTTATTTTCAAAATCAAGTTTTTACACAGACATTTCAATTCACTTTGATGTCTAATGTCCAAACTTCGCTTCATTCGTAAAAAGAAATTAAAAATGTGCAAACACACATTTTTATTTCATTAGTCAGTTTCTTCTGAAATATTTATACATTTATTTTTATTTAAAAAGGGCGAGCTGCATGACAATAAGTCGTCATCTTCCCAAGTTGAAGAAATTTTGTCTGCCACATCTTCTAAAAATTCCGGAGATGAACCAAAAAGCCATGGGCAGGACCCTAATCATGAAACTGCAACAACTTTGTTACCTTCACAAACGTCATCAAGTGTCTCAGTTGACCAAGAAATATCGAACGACATTGCAGATTATTTTCCCGATAATGCTGCCACATCTTCACAAAATTCCGGAGATGAATCAAAAAGCCAGGGGCAGGACCCCAATCATGAAACTGCAATAACTTTGTTACCTTCACAAACGTCATCAAGTGTCTCAGTTGATCAAGAAATATCGAACGACATTGCAGATTATTTTCCCCTTAATTTTGCGGAAAAAGATCTCGAAAACTTGGATGTAGTGGATGTAGCGATTGGAAACACATCAATCAAATAATTATTTCACATGAAAGCAGTTCTGCCCATAGACAATCTATGATGACCTACATAGCACGAACAAAAGTGACAGGTAGAGTAGATACTGAATTAATATCACAACATCAAAATGAAGTAAGTTACTGGAGAAATGTGTTGAAGCGGATTGTAGCTGTTGTAAAGTTTTTAGCTTCGAGAGGGCTTCCATTTCGCGGTGACATTGAGATCCTAGGATCTCCCAATAACGGGAATTATTTGGGATGCATTGAGTTGCTTAGCGAGTTTGACCCGTTTCTAGCCGATCATGTAAGCAAATTTGGAAATCCAGGAAGTGGTCATGCGTGTTATCTTTCAGCAAATATCTGTAATGAATTTATTCATGTCATGGGAAGACAGGTTTTGAAAACTATTGTAAAAGAAGTCAAAATGGCAAAATATTTTTCAATTAGCGTTGATAGTACACCCGATCTGTCTCATGTTGATCAACTAACATTTATTATTCTGTTGAAAGGTTTTTGGACTTTATTCCAATTAACGAACATAGATCTAATTATTTAGCGGAAACCATACTGAAGTTTTTGGAGGATCATGACATTTCGATAACAGATTGCAGAGGCCAAAGCAACGACAACGCGGCAAATAAGTCAGGAAGGTTTTCTGGTCTGCAGGCAAGAATAAAAGAAAAATGTAAATTTGCCACTTTTGTACCATGTGCAGGGCACTCATTAAACTTGATAGGAGTGCATGCCGCTGGGTAATAATAATAATAATAATAATAATAATAATAATAATAATAATAATAATAATAATAATAATAATAATAATAATAATAATAATAATAATAATAATAATAATAACAATAATAATAATAATAATAATAATATCCCCCCCAGGGATAGGCCTTGGCGCCGGCGGGGGGGCTTAAGCGCTTTATCTGCGAAACCAATAGCTACACTGACGAATGTCATATAGCCGAGGTAGAGGTGATAAGCGTAACCAACTATCCCAACCCATAAATTCTTATGGAGAAACATACTATGGAAATGCAAAATTATAATGGAACAAACCGAGTAGGGATATCTACTCAAACGTCGGCAGATACCGCGGCTGTCGGCGTGGGCTTGGCTCCACAAGGAGATGAGTCGCCAGCGGATTTTCAACCATCCATAGAACAACAAACAATAGACAATCCAACACCATCAAGACCTGCATCCAGTGTTTTGGTGAATGTATTTTCATCAACCACAAATGCGGGACAGCCAAGGCAGCGCATGAAATGGACAACTGAAATGAATAAATCCGTAATGCGCTGCTACTATATATCAACAAAAATGGAAACAGAGTTACATGTGTACCGGGCTGAAATGAGAAGACTTTTTCATACCGATTACCCACAATATAACCACCTAACGGAACAAAATATAGCTGACCGGAGAAGGGCTATCATTACAAAAAAGCTCTTAACTGATCACGAACTAGATATGATCAGGCAAGAGATCTCCCAACAATTTCCAGAAACGCAGCAACATCTCGGACATGAAGACACAGAACAAAGTGACAATGCTGTGCAATCTCGTGATCAAACAGCACCGGGAGCTTTGAATGAGCACAGTCCTGACCCGGTCCCAATGTTAAACGAAACCACAAATGATGAGCACGACGATATCTCGTTCAAAACCCTTGAAGATCATTTTAGGGAAGCATTGCTAGAATATGAAAATAGTAACCCATTGGAGAGAGGAAAGATACCGAAATCGAAAAATCATCGGAAAATTGAGAGGCTTACAAGTATACTAAACAATCGAATCCTACCACAATATGTTATCAGCAACACTAATTTCGAAAGACTTCATCTCCTCTTGTATGTGTCAGCGGTCTCTGTTACAAGAACACTAGGGCAGAAGGTACACCGTATTCAACAAAGATCGTATACAAGGACCCCAAAAATACCACCTTGGGAAAGGCGGCTGCAAAACAAGATTTCAAAACTCCGAGCTGAACTTGGCAGAATATCCGCGTTTGTAGGTGGATGCAAAACCAAGAAGGTGATGAAACAAATCAGAGCCCTTTGCCACAATTCTCAACGTTTTCCACCAACACCCCAAGAGATTGTGGAAATGAAAGATCATAGGGTTCAACTTCTCGCAGCCACATGCAAGCGATTAGCCAGATACAAGGAGTCTAGAGAACGTAAGATCCAGAACCGAAATTTTTCAGATGATGAGAGAAACTTTTACAGGAATGTATTAAAGTCAAATGCAAACGAAAATCACGGAGAAATGGCTAACATTGACGAAGCAACTCTATTTTGGAACGAAATTTGGGGTAAGCCAGAAAGTCATGAACCAAATGCTTCCTGGCTGATTGCAGAACGTCACCATAGCGAAAACATAATGGAGATGCAGCCATGTGCCATAACAGTTGCTGAAATCACGTCAGCTATTAAGCAGGTGTGCAACTGGAAAGCTGCAGGCCCCGATAAAATCCAAAACATTTGGATCAAAAAGCTTCCGATCCTGCACCAGCTCTTAGCCATACACTTCTCAAAATGGCTTGATGAGCCGGAAAGCATGCCACTTTTCCTCATGCAAGGAAATACTTTTCTTCTCCCTAAAGGAAATCCTACACCAAATCCAGCAGCATACCGACCTATTACATGTCTATCAACAGTTTATAAACTCTTCACGAAAGTAATTACCAACCGAGTATATACACACTGCATTGATAGCAATATTATAACGGAAGAGCAAAAAGGTTGTAGTAAGGACTCCCAAGGATGTAAGGAGCAACTGACCATCGATTCAGTTATAGTACGTCAGGCTACACAAGGAAAACGTAACTTAAGCATGGCTTTCGTTGACTACAAAAAAGCTTTCGACTCTGTTCCTCACTCCTATTTGCATGAAATCCTGGAGATATACAAAATAGACCCTAAAATACGAAGACTTTTAAAAGTTATTAGTGTAAAGTGGTGCGTAACAATACATTTAGGAAGCCTGACTGGCTCTAGAGTTAGCATCAAAAGAGGAATTCTCCAAGGAGATGCATTCAGCCCTCTTTGGTTCTGCTTGTCCCTAAACCCGCTCAGTAAACTACTTAAATCAGTGAATATCGGATTTAACATCAAAGCCGAAACAGGCAACCAAACGCTTAACCATCTACTCTACGTCGACGATCTCAAGCTTTACGCCAACGGTAAGGAAAAAGTCCATAGACTCCTAAATACTGTCAAGAGATTCAGTGATGACATAAAAATGGAATTCGGGATAGACAAATGCAAAATCGTTCATTTAAAGAAAGGAAAGGTTCAAAATGACGATTTGGGCTACCAGATCGATGAAAGAAATACAATATCTAACTTGTCTGATGGTGAATCTTACAAATATTTGGGGCTGATCCAACTAAAAGGAATTTGTGATTCAGCAATAAAGACTGCATTAATCAAGCAATTCACTGAAAGATTGATACTCATTCTTAAATGCAAACTAAACGCTGGTAATATGTTTAAGGCCATTAACACCTGGGTCATTCCTACGCTAACATTTTCATTTGGAGTAGTCAAATGGTCAGAGACGGACCTGAACAGCATTATGAGAACGATTCGAACACAAATGACAAAGTACCGATACCACCACCCCAAAAGTGCAGTTGAGAGAGTTGCCTTACCGCGCTGCGAAGGAGGCAGAGGACTTATCGACGTCGTGCAGTTACATGATAAGCAAATCAACAACCTCAGATCTTACTTCCAGACAAAATCGCAAACATCAAGTCTCTTGCGCACTATTTGTTTGTCACCAGTCTACATTTAATGTGCGTACTAATGCCGCTCTTATCGAGGACTGGAAAAACAAAAGTCTACATGGCCCCCATCGCAGTCAACTTGAGCAAGAAAGTACCCATCTCCACTACTCAAACATATGGCTGTCAAAAGGACAATTGTTTCCAGAAACGGAAGGATTTTTCATCTCAATCCAGGATAAAGTTGTTGCCACCAAGAATTACAGAAGGAATGTGCTCAAAGAACCTGTTGAAACCGATCTATGCAGACGATGCCAAATCTCGTCGGAAACAATAGAACATATACTAGGGGGATGCACTACCTTAGCTTCACATGATTATACAGCACGGCATAACCAAGTTGCCAAAATTGTCCATTTGAGTTTAGCTAAAAGCCTCAACCTAGCAGTAGAAAACCAACCTTACTACAAGTACAGTCCTCCGGCGGTTCTTGAAAATGCAACATTCAAATTATACTGGGATAGGTCAATAATAACCGACCAAACTATAAGGGCCAACAGACCAGACATAGTGGTTTTCGACAAACATGCCAATAACATCACCATATATGATATTGCCATACCTCTGAGCCATAATGTACAATCGACATACAGCGTAAAAATTGGAAAAAATACTGAGCTGGCAAACGAGATGAAGGCGATGTATAGGGCTGAAAATGTCCACATTGTTCCAATTGTGATCTCGGCAACTGGACTTATTACTAAGACCCTAGTTTCGCAGATGGAAAAGGAAAATCTTCTCAAAGAATTAGAAAAAATGCAAAAATCAGTCATCCTCAGCACATGCAGTATAGTTCGTCGCTTTTTACAATCGTCATAAAAACTAACAATATGTTCAACAGAGCCTAATCCCTTGGCATAGCCCGGGATAGGTATTTTCCAACCCCATAGGGGTTGAGAAATTTAGAAACTCTGAAATAATAATAATAATAATAATAATAATAATAATAATAATAATAATAATAATAATAATAATAATAATAATAATAATAATAATAATAATAATAATAATAATAATAATAATAATAATAATAATAATAATAATAATAATAATAATAATAATAATAATAATAATAATAATAATAATAATAATAATAATAATAATAATAATAATAATAATAATAATAATAATAATAATAATAATAATAATAATAATAATAATAATAATAATAATAATAATAATAATAATAATAATAATAATAATAATAATAATAATAATAATAATAATAATAATAATAATAATAATAATAATAATAATAATAATAATAATAATAATAATAATAATAATAATAATAATAATAATAATAATAATAATAATAATAATAATAATAATAATAATAATAATAATAATAATAATAATAATAATAATAATAATAATAATAATAATAATAATAATAATAATAATAATAATAATAATAATAATAATAATAATAATAATAATAATAATAATAATAATAATAATAATAATAATAATAATAATAATAATAATAATAATAATAATAATAATAATAATAATAATAATAATAATAATAATAATAATAATAATAATAATAATAATAATAATAATAATAATAATAATAATAATAATAATAATAATAATAATAATAATAATAATAATAATAATAATAATAATAATAATAATAATAATAATAATAATAATAATAATAATAATAATAATAATAATAATAATAATAATAATAATAATAATAATAATAATAATAATAATAATAATAATAATAATAATAATAATAATAATAATAATAATAATAATAATAATAATAATAATAATAATAATAATAATAATAATAATAATAATAATAATAATAATAATAATAATAATAATAATAATAATAATAATAATAATAATAATAATAATAATAATAATAATAATAATAATAATAATAATAATAATAATAATAATAATAATAATAATAATAATAATAATAATAATAATAATAATAATAATAATAATAATAATAATAATAATAATAATAATAATAATAATAATAATAATAATAATAATAATAATAATAATAATAATAATAATAATAATAATAATAATAATAATAATAATAATAATAATAATAATAATAATAATAATAATAATAATAATAATAATAATAATAATAATAATAATAATAATAATAATAATAATAATAATAATAATAATAATAATAATAATAATAATAATAATAATAATAATAATAATAATAATAATAATAATAATAATAATAATAATAATAATAATAATAATAATAATAATAATAATAATAATAATAATAATAATAATAATAATAATAATAATAATAATAATAATAATAATAATAATAATAATAATAATAATAATAATAATAATAATAAATAATAATAATAATAATAATAATAATAATAATAATAATAATAATAATAATAATAATAATAATAATAATAATAATAATAATAATAATAATAATAATAATAATAATAATAATAATAATAATAATAATAATAATAATAATAATAATAATAATAATAATAATAATAATAATAATAATAATAATAATAATAATAATAATAATAATAATAATAATTAATAATAATAATAATAATAATAATAATAATAATAATAATAATATAATAATAATAATAATAATAATAATAATAATAATAATAATAATAATAATAATAATAATAATAATAATAATAATAATAATAATAATAATAATAATAATAATAATAATAATAATAATAATAATAATAATAATAATATAATAATAATAATAATAATAATAATAATAATAATAATAATAATAATAATAATAATAATAATAATAATAATAATAATAATAATAATAATAATAATAATAATAATAATAATAATAATAATAATAATAATAATAATAATAATAATAATAATAATAATAATAATAATAATAATAATAATAATAATAATAATAATAATAATAATAATAATAATAATAATAATAATATAATAATAATAATAATAATAATAATAATAATAATAATAATAATAATAATAATAATAATAATAATAATAATAATAATAATAATAATAATAATAATATAATAATAATAATAATAATAATAATAATAATAATAATAATAATAATAATAATAATAATAATAATAATAATAATAATAATAATAATAATAATAATAATAATAATAATAATAATAATAATAATAATAATAATAATAATAATAATAATAATAATAATAATAATAATAATAATAATAATAATAATAATAATAATAATAATAATAATAATAATAATAATAATAATAATAATAATAATAATAATAATATAATAATAATAATAATAATAATAATAATAATAATAATAATAATAATAATAATAATAATAATAATAATAATAATAATAATAATAATAATAATAATAATAATAATAATAATAATAATAATAATAATAATAATAATAATAATAATAATAATAATAATAATAATAATAATAATAATAATAATAATAATAATAATAATAATAATAATAATAATAATAATAATAATAATAATAATAATAATAATAATAATAATAATAATAATAATAATAATAATAATAATAATAATAATAATAATAATAATAATAATAATAATAATAATAATAATAATAATAATAATAATAATAATAATAATAATAATAATAATAATAATAATAATAATAATAATAATAATAATAATAATAATAATAATAATAATAATAATAATAATAATAATAATAATAATAATAATAATAATAATAATAATAATAATAATAATAATAATAATAATAATAATAATAATAATAATAATAATAATAATAATAATAATAATAATAATAATAATAATAATAATAATAATAATAATAATAATAATAATAATAAATAATAATAATAATAATAATAATAATAATAATAATAATAATAATAATAATAATAATAATAATAATAATAATAATAATAATAATAATAATAATAATAATAATAATAATAATAATAATAATAATAATAATATAATAATAATAATAATAATAATAATAATAATAATAATAATAATAATAATAATAATAATAATAATAATAATAATAATAATAATAATAATAATAATAATAATAATAATAATAATAATAATAATAATAATAATAATAATAATAATAATAATAATAATAATAATAATAATAATAATAATAATAATAATAATAATAATAATAATAATAATAATAATAATAATAATAATAATAATAATAATAATAATAATAATAATAATAATAATAATAATAATAATAATAATAATAATAATAATAATAATAATAATAATAATAATAATAATAATAATAATAATAATAATAATAATAATAATAATAATAATAATAATAATAATAATAATAATAATAATAATAATAATAATAATAATAATAATAATAATAATAATAATAATAATAATAATAATAATAATAATAATAATAATAATATAATAATAATAATAATAATAATAATAATAATAATAATAATAATAATAATAATAATAATAATAATAATAATAATAATAATAATAATAATAATAATAATAATAATAATAATAATAATAATAATAATAATAATAATAATAATAATAATAATAATAATAATAATAATAATAATAATAATAATAATAATAATAATAATAATAATAATAATAATAATAATAATAATAATAATAATAATAATAATAATAATAATAATAATAATAATAATATAATAATAATAATAATAATAATAATAATAATAATAATAATAATAATAATAATAATAATAATAATAATAATAATAATAATAATAATAATAATAATAATAATAATAATAATAATAATAATAATAATAATAATAATAATAATAATAATAATAATAATAATAATAATAATAATAATAATAATAATAATAATAATAATAATAATAATAATAATAATAATAATATAATAATAATAATAATAATAATAATAATAATAATAATAATAATAATAATAATAATAATAATAATAATAATAATAATAATAATAATAATAATAATAATAATAATAATAATAATAATAATAATAATAATAATAATAATAATAATAATAATAATAATAATAATAATAATAATAATAATAATAATAATAATAATAATAATAATAATAATAATAATAATAATAATAATAATAATAATAATAATAATAATAATAATAATAATAATAATAATAATAATAATAATAATAATAATAATAATAATAATAATAATAATAATAATAATAATAATAATAATAATAATAATAATAATAATAATAATATAATAATATAATAATAATAATAATAATAATAATAATAATAATAATAATAATAATAATAATAATAATAATAATAATAATAATAATAATAATAATAATAATAATAATAATAATAATAATAATAATAATAATAATAATAATAATAATAATAATAATAATAATAATAATAATAATAATAATAATAATAATAATAATAATAATAATAATAATAATAATAATAATAATAATAATAATAATAATAATAATAATAATAATAATAATAATAATAATAATAATAATAATAATAATAATAATAATAATAATAATAATAATAATAATAATAATAATAATAATAATAATAATAATAATAATAATAATAATAATAATAATAATAATAATAATAATAATAATAATAATAATAATAATAATAATAATAATAATAATAATAATAATAATAATAATAATAATAATAATATATAATAATATATTA